>KE524854.1:608418-662388 GCA_000441895.2 Anopheles sinensis | reverse complement strand
TCATGCAAGAATGTTATGAAATTCCACTGAATGATTTACGGCTACATCTTGGCTTTAAAAACGATCAATTAATTGGTATGAGCGCGATCGAACAGTTGGAGTCATTAGCATCGATATTTAAGGCAGCTAAAACTGCACTTTTGGCAGATAAAATTGAGGCAACAAATCGTAGTTTCGACACTATTGGGCAAAATTCAGATAATCATTTGTGAGGAGTTAATTTTCGCAACAGTAAAATGGCAAATAGCTGGTGTAATTCGTCCATTTCGAATTTTTAGCTATTTATTCGAAAAAACTTCTAGGGCTCTTAACTGGGGCTGATTTTTGGTCTGTTCGTATGTCCCTTTCAGTTATTAGTGCCCTGATGATAGCGATTTTGTTACTCAGTCGATTGCTTAAAAATGTTGCAATTAGATGTTTCTTAATTTCCATCTGTAGCGGAAGCTTTAGTTCCGAATGTGTCATTTTTCCACCTAGCAGTATAGCCAACGCTATAAGATTTTGCTATCCTTTTTTTTGCCAAAATCAGTGTTATCTCCCAATTCCGCCAGGCGCTCTTATTTACAGCCTTCGTCAATCCATCAAATGCACATATTTGCTGCACTTTCAATAGTAGGACAGTTTTTATATACTTGTTGTTTCAAGGTAATTCTGTTCCAATTCACAATGCAAGCTCACGTTCAATTTTCACATCTCTAGTTCGACGATTCTCGCACACGAATGAAGTAAGGATCGCTACCGTAAGTCGGAAAATCTCGACAATCTTGTAGCGTGTGTGTATGTTTATGTAGTTTGCTGTACGGCATGGCCCAGCTTTAGCGCTAGAAAAACCACGCCGTAGGTTAGGTATGGGATAGAATCCAGAATTTGGCCCTCCCGGTATTACAACGGCTGACCACCGATCATAATTTACCGTCTTTCGGTCACAGTCACTCTCTACGGAGAGAGAACTTGTCCCATTTGGGGATATTGAGCCAATTAAGAAGAAGAAGAAGTACGCCTGATTTAGTAGTCCTTGGAACGTTCTTCGGCCATTCTTCAAATAAAGTAAAGAATGGCAGCAATTCCAAAAGAAATATTCTCAAGAGTGTTTCATGGCAGTTCACGTATCGGTTCATTTGATTCTCGCTTATCTAATTTACTGCAACGCCAAAAATCGCAAAGTTGCTGCGACGTACTTGTTCGTTGTAAACCATACAAACCAAAGTAGAGTTGTAGAATCTGCAAGCTCCATGAAACATTGGATCTCCACCTTACATAGAAAAATGCCTAGCTTAGCTCAAATGGATCAAGTTGAATTGGCCAAGTAATTTTTAAGTATTTTTTTTCGAATTTTCCGATGTTCAGGCTTTTCCTTCTGCATTTTTAACTTTCATCTTTTCATTATCCTTCTCTGGGACAACTAAAAATACATTATTCAAAGACGTCGTGAAGATCCAGCCGTTTTTGAGTTGAAATGATATAGATAGTATATTTGATTATTTTATGTGGAAAACGATGTTTTTGTGATTTTTTCCGATTTTCCGGTTTTCCTTGGGATTTTTCCAACCGATATCTGCCCTTTAAACCTACTTCGGAACGAAAGGAACAAATCATCTGAAGACACTGTAAAAATTAGTCCAGCAATTTTTGAGTTTTAGCGTTACAGATGCTTTTTTTTCGAATTTTCCCTATTTTTCGGTTTTTCTTTTCGAATTTTCTTTTTTTTTAACTTTTTGGTCTCAGAAAGAATAAGTCATCCAAAGGCATCGTTAAGATTCCCTCAGCCGTTTCTAAGTTTTAGTTGTAGATTGTATATTCGGTTGTTTTATATGGAAAAAGCTGAATTTATGGGTTTTTCCGATTTTCCGGATTTTCCTTACGAATTTTCCGACATTTATCTATCTATAAACCTTCCTTGGGGAAGAAGGAACAAATTGTCCGAAGACATCATAAAGATTGGTCCAGCCGTTTTTTGAGCCTTAGCGTCACAAACATACAAACATTCATTTTTATAGATATAGATAATGTTGTGATTTATTCGCTCAAATGCATTTTGATTATGTTATTCGTGGGTTTAATGTTGCGAGTAGCATTTTCATGGAAGTAGAAGAGCAATTGAAATTTTTCGAGATGTAAAGAGGTTTAACGAATCAAGAAAAATATTTCCGTCACTCGCTAGGACTAGGGGATAAAAGAAAGGGTATAACTCACAGTCACAGTCACTCGTTAGAGCTAGGGAAAAAGAAAGTGGTGTTAAATCTTCCCCAAGCAAAAACTCAACTAACACCGATTGACGTGTTTATATAACCAAACATAACATGCGATCCCGAAGAGCGGTGCTTATAACTAGAGAATGAACAATGAAATGTGAACATGTAAATTGAATCGCAATCTATAATCAGTTTTCAACATAACAAAAAAACAACCCTTTGCAACGAAGGGTCTTGCTTGCGCTTTTTGACCGTTAAATAAATTCAGTTTCTCCACCAAATCAATTCCGGTTTTTGTTTGTCATTTTTCCTTTCCTAGCATACATCCTAACACGTGGCACATGTTCAGATCATAGAGTGGAGTGTTCAAATCTGCAGTTATTCGTGCGATTGAGAGGGACTGGTCGAGGTTTTCAGCAAATTTCGAATTTGATTGATCAAATTCTAAGTACTTGCTAGGAAGTGGGTCTGTTTTCAAAAATTAATTAAATTCAATTGAACTGATAGAGGCCTAGAGAATCCGCAGGACATAGGAATCAAGTGGCGATCCTGCTTCGTATTTTAAAAGCTAATATACATGGCTTTTGAGTGGCGAAAATTCGAGTTAGAAGAAGAGAAGTGTTGAATTATTTTGAATTTGAAATGAAACGAACAACAGCGGTTATAGACAATGTTTGGCACAAGTGTATTTTGCTTGATTTAGTTTTATTTGTTTAAGCTATTCGTTGCAGGTGGCTTTTTAAGATAGGTGAGAACACAATTGATATGAATTGACAGTTCAAGTTTGAAGTAACACTTAGGGTTAATTACTATTAGTTGTCTACGAACGGACTGAGGTATTTGAAAAAAAATTTCTGTGTTAAAGGTTTGAATCCCCTATCAGTATTGCATGCATAATTTTGAGTATAAATTTCTACCTACAGCAAATACTAACGGCACAAATTCAGTAGAAAACGGATGCTTTTATTACAGATTCCAACACTCTCGTATTCTTCTTGGCATAAGCTCAAAAATACAATTTGTTGGTCTAAGGGAAAAACTTCTACAGACGTCCAAAAAGGAGGGTGAAAAAACAAAACTACTATTCATAGTGCATCATTCCACTGAGTTTCGAGGGAATCCCGGAAATTGTGGATAATATGGATAAGTGAAACTGACATTTTAAATTCGATAAACCAGCAGGCGCCCCCCGGTAGACCAAGCGGAAAGGGCAGACCACCCGGAAGTATGGGTGAGGCTAGACGCGCTAGAAGCGATAGTGTAAAGGGAACAGAATCGGGTCCTTCTGGGGGAAGGGGCGCTGGGGCGCCTAACTGGAGATGCAAAAGAGTGTCCACGCTGAAAAGGGAATTTCTGGCGAAGGTAGAACGGTATGCACAATCTCGGTCTCAGAAAACAGCCGGACTAAACGCACACAAACGTTGTTTGATTTCGGACAATTTCGGTGCATTAAAGTATGAAAAATCGTAAACAGACAGTTTCCCAACGATTTTCTGTGCGGAAATGGTTATGTCTCCCAAAAGCACGCAAGGACTTGTAGCGGTTAATCGTTCTGGTTAATCGGTTAACCGTTCCGATCCAACTCCGGGACTTACTCAACATCGGGTATAAATAAGCCGGGCGAAACTAGAATTAATATCATTCCGCGTTAGTCCGACCACTTAAAACTTACACTTAAGGAAAACAATGTTCCCACACCCTCTTCTTTCCTATCCTTAACTATTCCCTTGAATCTAATCTCCCAAATAAATGTAAAATTAGATTTAAACAGAGATGAATGTCGCTGTCAAAGCGCAAAATCTCTTTAATAAATAAAAAAAAAAAAAAAATTACCGCGTTAGTCTGTCATTCAGATCACACGTCAATAAAATAATCACACACAAGCAAAACCAAGTGGTTATAGACTTCCCGTGGACGATTTCCGGTTCGATATTGGAAGAGACAAACCTGGTTTCTGTTACTGGAATTGTCGTCTACTGGAACAGCGTGTCAGTTCTTTTCAGGCTAGTTTTGTTTTTATGCAGTTTTTAAGTTTTACTTCCAGAGACATCCTGAGGCGCCCGGGAAATTGAAAGTCATTGGCAAATTGTTTTCCTTACAGTTTTCTCATCCCCCTTAGGGTTGACACTTTCGACTCACAATTTAGCGCAACGTCTCGCCATCCTGGAGTCTTGGAGCCGTTATGCTGTTTCCGGTTAGTCTGGTGTTTGGCAAGAGTACGCTGAGTCCATTCGTGTTAGTTTCCGGAGTTTCTATGGTTCCTTGGAGGATTTGCCTTTTTGTTGTGGTTGATTGTTTCTTTTTTTGCTGATTGCGAATGAACCCGACAAATTGGCTGAGTCAACATATTTTGGGCGAGAGTAAAACGTGTCCCTTCGATTTGCATAAGCACTCTGTTTTGGTCCATTCCAATTGCGGTTCGTTGTATGGAGAGATTACTAGAGATTAAAGCAGAGTTTTCAATTGTTGACCACCAACTGACTAACATGTGTTTCCCAGCGTGACGTAGATGTCTCGTAGATGAAATCATGTGAGATCTTTTCTTGGAAAACCACTTTCATTTTGAAATAAAAGTTTGCTCCAATAATTGTTGTAAATTGATTTATTTGAGTTATTCAGGCATCATTAGATGTGTTGAATTGTTTTTGAAAAACAATTAACAACAATTGCGAGGTAAATGATAGGTTTGATATCTTTTTGCGGACGGAAGTAATCGTAAAAACACAGGAATTGTTAAATGTATGCATAGACGGCAGTACTTAATATGGTTTTTACAATACCAAAATGAAACTTAGTGTGTAAGTTTTGCGCACGATTGGGGACACCACCATGATATGTCTGAAAAGCTTACGTTAGATTGACACCACACTACTTTTAGGTCCACAAACACTCTTTAATTATTCCTTAGGGCATTGCATTGCCCATATGTTATAGTGTTATAATACACGATCGTGATTCATTTACAATTACAGGTGCGTCTATCGTTGAGAAGACTGAAAAAAATATAGTAACCCCATAACAATTGATACGTTCTATTCTCACGGGAAAGGCTTGGAGCTTGAGGCTTCACCAAATGAGTTTTTGATTGAAATTATATAATCGTTGAGTTACAACAAGCTGGTAAAATAGTTTGAGATTTAAATTTTGAAATCAAAATAAAAGCTTCACCTGAAATCTTATCAAATGGATGTAAATGTCGCGAAAAATTTACATTTTCTAGAAGTTTAAATAAAAATTCGAAATAATGTATTGTATATCATTATTCAAGTGCATTGAAGTTGCCCACATCGGTCCCTATCTACCTACTCTCTGTCTCTTTACTTTGAAGAGTTCAAACGTGGAGGTTGACAAAAACATGACGAGGAACATTATTATTGCAAAACTTTGACACTTTTTACCGTTTTCACCGTTTCTGAAACTAAAAGCATTGTTTCGAACAATGTTGACGAAGCTGAGATACCGATTGCATGCATACGAATCTTTAGATTTTGTACGCGATAGTTATAACGCTAATGCTGGCAAACGTGTACGTAACGCCGTTGCTACCGAACAGTGCTGTCAGGTAAAACTTATATTGCCCAGGAGATTACATTTATAATGTTTCAAAATGTTTCATGCCACCAGTGAACGAAGATGGCAGACCCCAACCGTGGCACATTCACCACCATCATAATCCGAAAGCCTTTGGGGGATTGAGCTTGGTTTCGGGGAATTGAAATTGGTCCACCTTTGGAAGACAACAACGTTGTTGGTGGCGTTTGTTGACGAGCACTTTGGGTCGCCTCTGTTTTTTAAATGGTTTTCATGCCGTAAGAATCCCTCAATGTCTTGCGGTAGTCGAGTATAGCAAATTTATTAGGGTAGCAGGAGTGACCAGAAGAGTACTGAGCGGAAAATAGAAATAAGAATAAAACAACAATGTCAAGTCATTGAACGGCAAAAAACCCTTTTGTACTTGTTACGAACGTCCAGTTTGAATTAGTTTCGTTGCTAATTAATGGAACTGCCCGGAGTAGGTGCGAATTGAATTAGAACCCAGGGAACGCACTTGACAGCTGCGATGCGCACTGACAGCTGGAGAAGCAGTGATGAGAGAAAAACCGGCAGTAGCAAGCGAGAAGGCAAAGCGACAAAAGTTTTATCGTAGAAACGTAGAAACGCAGAAACGTAGAAACGCAGAAACGTATAAACGCAGAAACGTAGAAACGCAGAAACGTAGAAACGTAGGAACGTAGGAACGAAGGAACGTAGAACGTTTTTTAGCGTTTAGAAAAAGACAATAAAGGACGATTAAAACGTGTCCGAAGTGGACCTTTAAACAAAGAAACAGTTTTTTACAACAGTACTCTTTAAATCGGTTCCCAAATGAGTCAAAAAAAAAAACAGAGTTCATTATTTTACGAGTTTTCGCCGAAGCGATATCTTCCTCTTCTGTGGAGTATCACTGAGGTGTGATGCATCCAAGAAAACAATCAATTTTTGCTCATTTGCGAACAAAAGCTGGGTAACCAGCATCGTTTATCGCCCTCCAAGGACCAAGAGATAATGTAGGGGAAAATGAGGCAATAAATGATGCGAAATAGTGGCCTCAATGCGATTGATTTTTGTGAAAACGAAATAGTGCTTATCATTTTTGTGGATATTTGCTGATAAAAAATATGATGTCAAAGACTCGAAGTGGTTGTTGTTTCTGGAAACTTAAAAGGTGCATACAACCTTATCTCTCCTTGTCCTTGTGCATCACCACAGGCCCACGGTTGCTGGTGTCAGCATAAACAAGTCAGGCTTAGCTGTAGTAGGTTACGCTTCAACGTGATTCTTGTGCCAACGACAAAGCTGATCCCTCGAGGGGAAAACATTTTAATCATCACGTTCCGTCGGGTTGGATGTGTGCGAGGACCGTTTCTGTTGAGTTTTGAGACCCGGTGTCCCGGGATTCTGAGCGAGCAAGTCTCAGTTCATTCTACGTTGGTAAGTTCTCTTGCTTCCGTTCTCTGGTGGAAAAGAAGGAACGTAAAGAAGAGAAGTGCTGTGCTTATCTAAAATACACAGGACGAAAACTTTCATCACTTCATTATCGTCATTATACCAGTGTCAAACGCCTCCTGGGATGTTAGGTTAACTACTGTACTTCCTGTTGCTGAAAATGGCGAGAAATGGTGCAAAGATGCACCGTCCGGGGTTTTGCCAGTTTTGGTGAGTGGATTGCATTTCGGAAAAAGCAACACCAAGTAGTGGAGCACATCTATAAGGTAGTGAAAGCAATAAAAACCGTTCAAACAAGGCATTGACGTGACTATTCTAGATCATGTCATCCATTTAGTGGAACCCAACGACGATCGTGGTCTGTAAGTGAAAGGGATCAAACGGTTTCTGGTTTGGTTTATTTTGAACCTTCCAAGCTCTAATTCATTTTTTCGTAAGATCTTCATTTGAGAATGTATCGACACGAGAAGTAAACAAGCGTCTGTTCGAACCAGAGAAGTTTAAACGTTTTCCCCAAGTTCACCCTTGCTCACTTTCGACAAAGCTCAAAGTTCTGACTTTATCTGCTGTGAGCCTGGAAGGAAATAGAAAGGGGCATAGAGACTCTCTTGTCTTAACACATTATCTGGAAGTGAGACAAACACAACGAATTCAACGAAAAAACATTTCCCTACCCGTTTTGCTCATGTCGCCAGGGCAATAACACGCAAGTGGTAAAAGGAAAACTAAACCTGTCATTACTTTTCTTGAAAGGAAACTCTCAACAACCAAAAAGGTATGTATGGTAAGCATGACAAACGAAGAGGACGATGGGATCTCTAGAAATGCGTGGCACTTAAGTGCGTCGTATTAGTGTGTGCGAGAACATGATCTTACTAATTATCGTCGCGAGAAAATATATGCGCTTCCACTTGAATGTTACGGGCTCGTGGGGAGGAGCACTGGTGTACTTTGTATAGGAAACGTGTAAATTCAACAGATCTGGCAATTCGTTATGCATAAACCTAAGGTCAAAAATATTATGTATAACCTGAATATATATTTTTTTGCTAGTTTCCGCTTAAATGCATTGTGGATGATTTTAAAAACCTTTCCAAATGCACACTTTTGAATTACAGCTCTAGGTGGGAAAGCGCCAAAAGAGAAGTTCACCGATCAGGTAGCCGATCATCGATCGATGACCCCTGAGGTTGGTCATCGGCTCTGGTCAAGGTTCATAAATAGAGTGAGTTGGGTAAAAAGAGGGAGTTGCGATCAAACTTAGGCGAATAAAGACTTATTTTTGGTTCGCTCAAACAAGCGTCCCTAACAATTTCTTTAATCCTGTTTTTTAATCGCGCCCGTTAGGCCGTGTCCTAACATTCCAAAAATTAATCTTTTCTAAAACTAACAGTTAGTATCCGTTGGTTGAAAGCATAATTACTTTGGCAAACTTCGAGCCAAGTGACGGATACCTCTCGTGAAGCTTATAATAACTTTTAAACTGTTAAAAAATATCGTTATAATTAGTCTAAATCATGAACTAAGCCTTTTTGTATTTTAAAGTCGACAAACTGCAAAAATGGAAGACACCTCGTTTCGAAAGAACATTCCGCCAATCCCGGAAGGAGATATGAAATTTATGGCAAGTAATTTAATTTGCACATCCTTTAAAAAGCCAGAGAAACTTTTTAAGTGACGAGTGTTTCAGTGTTTTATGACTTCACTGAAAACGGAATGTGGTAGAAAATAAATAAAGGTATTCATATTCATTCACCTACGCTGATTAAAAAGAGAGAAGTTTGTGCTTTAACTCCGGTCTGCTAAGAAGCTAGTGTTTGCATATGAATGAAGAAAAAGAGTTTTCTGAAAAAGGAAAACAAAAAATCCAGCTCCTCGACATGGTAGAATCCCACCGTAATATTAATGCAAAGGATGCGCTTAGCCCAAAAATGTTTCGTCACTTTTCATCACAATTTGTTGACCACCTGCTGGCTTGATGTGTATGAAAAAAAGGTCGCCGTTTACACTTTTAATTACCTTGTCACACAAAGGGCGGACGAGATTTTTTTATGTCACTTAATTCCGGTACCTTTGGAAAGGGCAATAGAATGGTTGTTTTTGCGTTACGGATAATTATATTTCAGCTCGAGTTTTTTTCTTTTAAGAACGTTCTACCTTTGATGTTTTTCGAGTGGTGTTTATTTGTTCCTTGTTCTAGAGATTTTTTTGAGCGCACTCTTTGAATTTTGATATTTACCTTTTTCTTTGACTCAGTCATTTTCAACCTTTGGAATGACTTCGATTCGGATGTAAGTTTCAACGATGCGTGTAACACGAAAAAGTGATGTCATTTACCGAGAAAAATGGTCATTGCCAAGATAATCACTTCCTTGTTTCCCGGAGATCATAAAAACGTTGTAGAAAATGCCCCCAAACAGCTGGTAAATAGGTTATCTTTCCTCGATATCCAAGCTCAAGTTTAAAATATTTGAACAGGATTACAAAACTAAAATAAAAGTTGATGTAATCCATTTAAAATTCTTCAAAAATTTCTCTCAGGTTGAGCATTTCAGAAAAAATTGGAACAATAAAAAACACCTTACGTCATTAAACAAATCAAATTTGTCACATTGTATTCGCGACATATCCACGTACGATTCAAACAGTCACTGCACGATCCAGGGATATCACGAATGTGAAACTCAAACAGAGATGTGGATTGTTTGCGTGTTTGCCGCGAATGGCTCTCAGTAAATGCCTGGATAAATAAACAGAAAGAAATAAACAAACAAATTTTTCATTTAACTGTTTCCTCCAGCTCTATGTCATCCTATTTAAACATAACCTCTATTAAGTAATTACATTGAATTAACTCAAACGTAAAGCATATTCATTTTTGGTACGCATGCATGTTGAGTGTTATGTAGTATGAGTGTTAACTAGTATCCCTTTCCACTCTGATGGATTGCTTTTATGGGTCAATTTGCTCAGTTTACATTGGCCCTTAATGTGATCGCGCGATGGTTTTTTTAATCAAATGGCTCGTTCTAACTCAACCCCTTCTACTAGAAACTGTTGAATTTCTTGTAGCCATTAACAAGCCAATAAAACAACTTCATTGTTTGTCTTTCACATCACAGATATCCTGAGATTTCCAAAATGGGTTGGCAAATAACACTCTTCTCTCAGTTTTGTTGAATGATCGCTTAAAGAAGTTGTTCATTTTGTTGAGAAAATAGAGAATTAGTGTTTTCGTGAAGGGAAGGGTTGAGTTTGAGAGCCTTATTTGCCCATTTGTTTAACCTTACACTGACATGGCTAAGGTTCTCATGCAAACTAGGCGTGCATCCACCCGTTAAAGAGTGGTTATACAGTTTTTAGAAACAACTAACCAGAGCATTCACCGAATTTCCTCCGGAACATCCGATTCACGAACGGTGTTGGAATTGTTTGCGAATTAGGATGTTTAACTATTAAATCATTGTCAGCATCATCATTAGTACCGTCATCGACCACCTGAGCCTGTCGCTCGAAAGAAAACACCATCTATCTTCCAACGGGAAAAGAACTATACAATGGAGGCGCCCAGTACTTGATGATCGAATGAAAAAGTTTGCACCAACCGCAACGCACAAACAGGCACACGCATGGGTCGCTTGTCCGTGGCGCAATCAGCAGCTTCCTCACGACAGGACACGATTCTCACACTTGACACTTGCGTGGCCACGTGAGGAATTGTTTTGCCTGCTTTATTTGTTTGTTAGGAAGTGTTCAAACTCCAGCTCCAATGTTTGAATTGTGGAAACATATTAATCGATGATTAAAATTGAAGAAATATGACATAATTAAATTAAAAGGGCGATAAATCCTTTGAAGCTACCTTTGCGTATTATTTTATTCATCACTTTATACATCCAGTTGCATCGATTCTGCAAAAATAATAATTTCACACTCGTTGGAGCAGATAAAATGCACATGAGTAGTATGTCGTGTTGTGTATTTTATACGTGTCATTTTCGCCTTCCTCTTCACTCCTTTTCCAAGCCACGTCAGCACAATGATGCAGATGTTTTCATAATTTTACCGAGAGTGGACACTTGTTCGCATTCATGTTTGTCATTATTTTAAATTGATTTACGGAGTGGGAAGACTGTTGTTATGATTACGCCATAGTTTGGACGCAACCGAGTGAGGCGTGGTCATTTTTATGCAGCCTTTTTCGCACGTTTGTTACTGCCGACTCGGTTGGTTTCCTGGTTTAAGTAAAATAATAATGGTGCACGCCCAATTTATGTCCTTTTTTGTTTTCATAGTGTTTGATTAAATGCGTGCATTATAACCCGAGAGGAATTCATACGAGGTATTTAATAATGGAGCCTATGGGATTCCCAATAATTGAATTATAAAACTGTTTAGATTTAGAAAGTGATGCTGACAAATTTACCACGTGTTCAATCATGAGCTATTATTTTGCTGCACCAACAAATGAGAAAGGAAAAACTGTACACTCGATTAAGTTTGCTTTAACAATTTACAGTGTTTGATACTTTTATTCAAACTATGTTTCGCGTTTCTGTTTAGTTTTTCGTCACCTCGCAAACAGTTCATTACAGTCCTACTCTTTGTGCAACCAGTGCTTTCGTTAGTGCCACCAGTTCAACTGCATTCCAACCCGTACCTTAACTTTTGTATCTATGAACTGTTGCTCGAAAATTTTAACATTGCTATTAAAATGTTGTTCTTTCTGTTCGTTTCAGTCGTTTAATAAGTTTTGAATTAACAAATGGCTTCTATCAAACGATCCTTCGAAACTATCTAAGTGTTGAGTGAACATTTTATATTAGTGCTAAATGCATTTGATATTAGTGCTTAAATTTGCTTAAAGTAAATATCACTCGGAACCAAATAACAAAACTTAATGCAAGGTGGAGAAGCACCGATGTGATGCATTGTTGATACATCTTATTTCTGCTATGTTCTTCTACTTAATTCTTGGAATCTTCACAATAAACGTACAAACCCTTTTTCATTACCAAAGCTAGGAAGTAATTATTAGATTCTTTTAACCACATGTCCAAACTGCAGCATACTTTTTACTTATACCTTAACTTTTCTAGCATCGTTACCTAGCTACATTCCCATCGTTACCCTGCTTTCAATCTGTATTAAAAGATTCAACCACTTTGATTGTTTTATTTTCTACTGCTTTTAGTAGTAGCTAGTTTTGTACAACTATCCCTTATGGATAAATCTAAAAGAGGTATATTTATATTTATCATCTATATTTGCACGGCATGCTGTTATCCGTTCATGGCCGTGCCGTTGTTGAGCTTTTGGTCTGAGATCGTCATCATCGTGAGTGACAATATGGTCGTGATGTAAGCTGGCTCATTGTATGACGATCGTTCGCGATTATCCACTTTGGTGTTGGGGATGGCGATTCCATATACGATCACGTTTGCACGAAAAGTACTACCATTAGAACTAGTGCGTAGATGATTGATGAGAAACTCCATCGAACGGAACTGGTCCACGAGGCGCTGGAGGTGAAATAATGCCAACACTTTCCGCTTTCCGGCGTGTAATCGACGCAGTGCATCTGTTTCCGGTTCGGTTATGTCCGCATCGGAGCAGGATTCATGAACGTTGACGGTTTGGAAGAAAAAAAGGGAGAAAAAAGAATTTATATTGTTGGTGTTCTGATATTAGTTTTCTATTTTGGCCCCAAAATGGACGGCTCGAAAGGAATGCGACGAGTGGTGAAATGATTTGGAATTCAGGCCACACAGAGTCCGACATTGCGCTTTTTTCCCGGTCTGACTATTATTTCCATGTAAGCACGGCGCAAGTTGGGATGAGAAGGAACATGCCCTGTTGAAAATAGTGCATGTTTATTTGGTTTTCCCCTTGTTAGTGTCGGTGACGTAGAGAGAGAGAGAGTGAAGTAGCGCTTAGAATGTTCCGTGAAAATTTGGTCAACACGACCGGAAATGTGTCCACTGCAGCAGTGCACCGAACAGTGGACCAATTGGAGTCGGGAATTCACATTGTCACCAGAAAACGGGGGCAGAATAAATCATGACCTCCACCCATCTCCACCATCGCCTGGAACATCCAACCCTGGTGGAGGGACCGGAATATGTAGCAACCGGTCGTAAAGGAGAACTAAAGAGAGAAAGTTCTGTTTTGTGGTAAATGGAGGCTGAAATATGGATGAACCCTTGGCTATGGAAATATGTTCCCACCGGGCGAACTATATTCATAAAGGCAAAATTGTGGAATAGAATTAAACAAGGGTAGAGAAGGTAGAAAAAGAGAAGAAGCAATTTGGTATCCAACCGCTTATTTTAATGCGTCTTTTGGATGCAGTGGATTATTTTCACGCGCAACTGGTTGGTGTCAGCTTGCAGTAGGTATGTTTCATTGATTGTTTTCACATCCAATGGTCGTGCTAAACGGACGTTGAAATGGGCGACTGATAATAAACGTAACGACGGTTAAAACATGTTCCAGTTAATTGTCCAGGTGGATAAATATAGGATTACTCTATGCAATTGTACAAGCAATAGACGAAAAGAATTTACGAAAAAGTAATTTCCTAGGCTTATTTTCTTCTATGTAACCAACCACTTTAGAAGGAGCACCCTATCGAGATAGCTAATCGTTGTCGAATCCCATGAGAAGTGGGCTCAAAAGTAGTTATAAAAAGTGGTTGTAAGAGTAAAGTTAATGGAATTTTAAAATAGAGTTTAAATTTGTCCAAGTTTGCACCAAATAAAGAAGACAGTGCAAAGATCAATCCCTCATTTTTACTTTTTTGGAATAATTGCCCCTGGTAAGCAAATGGCCTTTGTTTCTGTTTTAGCCTGCTGTATACTGACTTTATTGGAGTAGTATACAACATTTTTATGTACCCATTCAAGACTGGGTAAACTTTAAAGTATATTACAAAAATCTTTCATGACCATTATTCCATTGATTATTCGAGGTTCTACCGTAGAAACTATGGCATAAAACTGAACAATACAATATTCCCATGCTGGTATCACATCGGCATATTTTTTAACCCATATACGGCTGCAATATGAATTTTCTCCCAGCGGTTGACAATCGGCGTGAAAAGCGAAGTATTAACTGCCTCAGTTGATCCAACAATCGCCAATCATTAATTAACTTCCAGTTTGTCACTTCAGTGAAAGCCTTCTTCCGGTTGAACGGAAACCTACCCGCATCAGCGTGTTGGACATCTTGTCGAGGAATTTACGCGTGAAAAGCGCCGTCTCGTCGCCGCAGGCATGCCGCACCGTGAACTCCGAGCACTGCATGTACTTCTGGAAGGCACTGGAATATGGAAGATATAGAGAAAGAGTGTGTGAGAATGTCCAAAGCATTAGTTACACTATGGTGAAGAGGTACAGAAGTTCCTACACGACAATGACGAGGAGGAAAGTCCAGGATGCAGTTCTACATATTCGCACGACTTCACGTGAAGGCCGAACTGCTTTGGAGATGAGGATAAATACAGGAACGCTACTCGGTCGTGCCAGTGTAGCGTGTAATCGGTGTGAAATTGACGGAAAATGCACATCGATGCAATTGATGGGAAAAGCGATAAAACTTGGCATGGATCGCTTCATTGTGCAGGTCGTGTCAAGGTTCTTAAGAAGAAGTTAAAATCCTGTTAATAACAACATTATCTCAACAAATTGAGACTTAAATGTTGCACTGTTTCCAAGGTTCATTTGGAATGTGTTTTGCCATCCGTTTCAAAACAACCATGACTAGGTTCTTAGCGATTTTCGCGTTTTTACTTCGTGAATTGTTTTACGTCCTGTTTGTTCTGTCCATCCTGGACCGGAAGAAATACTTACGTAAAGAAAACAGAAAACATCCATTATCGATTTTATGGTGGTAATTTAGTGATTTTCCAGTTCGTTCCGATAATGGGGCAGTAAATTAGTTCAGTCGTTTTGGCGATTCCCTGTTTTTGTTTTGCTTCAGGGACGCATCTATTTCGCTTGTAAATGTATTGACCACGAAACCGAGGTCAACGAGAACTAATTTCGGATGAAGGGCAAAGGATGGGAGGACGTTCAAATTGACAAGATCAACTTCCGGAAGAGAGAAGCAGAAAAAGCAGGGCCCATCGTGAGATCACAAATTGAACAGTCATTGTAAGAAATTCGCCATCCCCTAAATGAAGATTGTAAGGGGCGTCCGGCATGGGCTTTCGTCCCTTCCGTGTTCATTTATGTGTGTTTATGGATTGTCATTTGGTGTGAGACAATAAACTTGATTGTCCCGTATCGCTGACTTTATCCACGTTCTTTCGCCGCCTTCGGTCCAGAGCCGGCTAAATGGTAGTTACTTTTTATATACAATGGCAATCGTTTATCGATTTTATCACGTTTCTTTTTCGTCTTTTTATGCTATCGATCGTGAGATAATCTTAACACGTCTTACATGACCGTCAGGAATTAAAGAAACATCGTATTCATTTTAGGTTCGTCGTGCAGATAGAGACTGCCTCCCTTATGAGTTCCCTTATTCTAGAATTTTATTTCATTGCCTTTCTTGTTATTTCTCTTTTTCTCAACGCCAATACAATGATTTATCAATATTCTGGGATAGATTGAAATCAAATGAGACAACTTACTGACATGACTTTTTGGGTTTCGTTTTAAATACTGAGGAATAACTAGGGCAAATGTTTCAAAATGGATAGATGATGTTTGAAACTGGTTTTTAAAGTGGAATGTAAACATGTTCACCAAAAACGACACTAGCCAAAAGTTCTATTATTGAAAGAAGAACCCAAGGCACTTATTTTAAATAAACTGATTTCATTTTCAGGCTTATAAAGGTTAGATTATCTTAAGTTTTTCTGAGAAAATGTGAGAAAGATCACTCACCAGCACACAGTTTTCAGTCGCTCCTCTTCCGCGTCCTCCACCGACTTGGTGCTGTTCGGATGCCCGTTGTATCCAGCATGGTCATGTTGGTGATGATGGTGATGACGCTGCTGACTCACGTCATGGCCGGCGTTGTACTGACCGCTACGTAGAGCGGCCGCCGGATGTGTCGCCATCGTCGGACCGACCGGGTGGAATGTCGTCGATGTGGTCGTTGTGGTTGCCGCCGCCTGGCCCAGCTTCGCCATCGTGCTCTGGTAGAGAGTCGCACAGGCCTCATAGTCCTTTTTCACGTGTCGCATACACGGTGCATGTCTAAGAAAGTCTGCTTCGTGTGGAATAGAAATGACGAGCAGCCCACCGAGAAAATTTCATATGGAAGTCATTCCAGGCGTATTCCGCATCGGAAGGATTTTGGTAAAGAAACGGATGAAGAAAAGAGAAAACAGAAAAAAAGAAATAGAAGGAAAGATAAGGTTAGAATGGATTTTCGTCCATGCAATGCAAAGTTGTAGTGTCTGTGAATGAGTTTTAGAGTTCGTTACGATAGATCGTTGCGTTTTGTGAGGGAAAGCATGGGAAAGTCATGCTTCGAGGTAGAAGGAAGTCGTAAGTCGTATGAAGTCGTATGGTTTGTGTCCATGCTTCGAATACAAACAAGGCGGGTTAAGCGTGTCTGAGACATGAAAAGCAGATGGATATTGAAAACATCACAAAAAGGATACACTTTGGAAATGAAAAGATGCTTAGAAAGGAAGGGGTGTGTTTCAAAGTCGGTAACTTTATCGGGTTCATGATGTGAAAAACCAATTTCTGCTCGTACATCCAACCAATACGCAAATAATCAACCCTGGAAAGAGTGCGCCGGTCATTTTGTGTAGTGTTTTTTTCTTTCTAAACGATTTAATTTCATGAAATGGAAGGGACGTTGCTTAATCTGACTAAAATTGGAACAAACAAAAAAATGATACAATTGTTTATGATTTTCAGGAAGCAGTTGATTATGGGCATTCAAAGGACGCATTAAAATAGACATGATTTAATGTATTGAACATGATACTATTGATTGACTATAGAGAAATTTAGAAAATAAATGGTTGGAACGTTTCTGTCCCCGACGAAATTGATATTTTATTACGAATCCATCATATAGTTAAAGACATGAGTTCACTCCAATTTTTTTATTAAACAACATTAAATTAAAACATCGAAAATATTATATCCAAAGATTGTAGGGAAATTATTGATAGCATAAAAGAATTAACCTAAAAAAACCTCTTTCCATTTTCCAACCTTTGCTCATTATTTGTTGTTCAATTTTGAATACTTTTTGATAAGAACAAGAAGTTGACCTAGTACTTTTAACAGGCATTTACGTAATATTGTCTCGAAATGCGACATTTATTGAGAGATAAGTTTTAATATCTCAAATCGAATCTTACATGTTTCTGATACAGAAGAAAACAATCTGACATGATGCATCGCAAAATTTGACGCTGTGAAATCATAAGTTTGTTCAACAATAAAACACCAGAGGCAAAAACTTCTCGTAGCCAAGATTCTGTGGTGTAAACAATACCCTTGAGCTTATTTTTGCCAGCAAGTATTTTTCACAACAGTCATTGACTTGTAAGGTGTCGGTTAACCATTACCCTTCAAGAAACATGCTCGCTTTTAGCGAAGGAAAAACGACCGAATTCGTACAATTTCACAATGTACTTGTAGATGTGTTGAGAGTGCTGCGAGTCGAAGAAGGTAGCGTAAAATGTGTACTAATTAGTGGATACACATGACAGAAGCCTTAAGAAGCTTGTATGAAAATAAAGTCAGAATATTCTCGATGATAATTTGCCCTTTTTTGTTTCGTTGTTTCGGCTTCTAACAAACAGTTTATAATTAAACGGATAATCCCTTACTGGCGAAAGTTATCGTGCTAAGCCTCATCCTCATCATCGCGACCATTAGTGTATGAGTTTGTCACCAAACTCCCAAATGGATACATTTTAATTTCCGCAATGCGCAAGGAAAATACATTACTTTACCGGTATACCGATTGGGATTTTCTATGCATGTCTTGCTTTTAAGCCAAATCTGACCCAGGTGTAGGGCAGCCATATTCATTAATACGTGGTAAGCATGAGATGAAAGTTAGCTCCTCACTGGGAAAAGAAAGATTTCCGGACGTATGTTTAGCCCATTCAACTTGACTGCTAATTGCCGATTTACCAAGCTACTGTTTCCTTCCTCCTCCTGTTCCTCTCCGGAGGAACAACTTTGACGTGTCCAATCACGGGCTAAATGAGATGGAAATGAAACTTGCCTTAACATCGGCTTGCAATGAGCGGAACGGAGCGGAAGCAAAGTTACAAAAATTAGTTGAGGGGGATGGAAAACACTTGAAACAAAAAATCAGTTTGGAGAAACAAAACTTGGAAGCCGTTTGACGCTCATTTTGCGGAATAAATGTTTTTTCTTGTGAAAAGCAGAAAGTTTTGCCGACTTCCTTCGCTTCAGTGAGCGCTGTTGTTAAGTTCGGTGATGTTTTTATTTGCGAAGCTTTCCACCACCTGGAGCACAATTTGTGCCTGGATGTGCTAAAGTTTTATGTTCGACGAGAAGGAAAATAAAGGCTGTTGTAATTGACGGCTGATCGTTAGTAGGTAATATCAATAAAAAAGTGCATTTTTTTAGAGAGCTACCATTGTGACAAGCTGCTTACATGACGATCTTTTAATTCTTTTTCAACCCAAATAACGTAAATGTAACGTTTATGTTATGTTACAGTAGACATTTGCTAGTGGTGAATTTTAAACATGGGAATATTAGAAACATCATAAACTTGAAGTCCTTGTCTTCCATGGATGCCAATCAGTTATCAACTCTCTCCAAGTTAAGAAATGTGGTCAGAGTATTTCTATTATTTAATCAACGATGTGTTTTGGCAGTGTGTATTTTATTTAATTAAAAAATGGTTGCGTGTTTTGATGCATTAATCGTGATTTGAGGCAAATAATGTACGTGCTCCCAACATGCATTATGCCGTCAGTACAACGTTCCGAAGCGAACAAAGTGGCCTGCAAACTGTTGTCCCTTGATTGAAAAAAGCTAGGTGGTCTCGTTTCCTAAGCATTTTCCTGCATCCATCAGGATGGGGGTGCCCATGGCGCAGTGGTAGCGCAAGAAAACACCACACCAAAGGTGTGGGATCGAATCCCGAGTCTGGCACTCCTCGGTATTACGATCGGCTGACCACCGATCTATGATATTACCGTCTTTCGGTCTACTAGTAACTCTCTACGGAGAGAGGCCTTGTCCCTCTAGGGGATGTTGAGCCACATAAGAAGAAGAAGAAGATCAGGAAAAACAGCGAAGACTTTTTACGCCCCAAAGATTCCATTACCGACGTCAGTGCGACGTCCAGGGTGGATGCAAGTGTGTATGAAAGCTTTGTCTGTTGGATAAGTTTTGTCCGGATTGTCGGACTGTTTCCTACATCAGTATCGTCAAGCGGACGACGGTGACAAACGTGGACCGAAGTGACAGTTTGAAATATTGGTTTCATATTATTGGTTCGATGCATATAAATCCAGTTTTAAGGTGCCAACGTAAATCGGCTCGGAATGCCGATCTGTGGGTTTTACCTTTTGCTGTCCGACGAGGTCATCGTGGAGGTTGAGTTGAATACGAAAAACCTTTTTCTGTTAACTCCATCGCATCGTCCGCATCGTCGTTCAGTGCAAGTTGCTCTTTTTGCAAGGGTCCTTCCTTCGGTCAACACACATCGGTCATAGTTGAAAAGTGCGTCAGCCCCTAACAAGCACATCACCCTCAGGTGGAAAACTCGCCGAGAAGTCATCGTCGTTTTGATGCATGAGCGGACGTGTGATACCGGCTACGTGACACTGCCCCAAATGGAGGATATCATCAGGGGAAAATTGATAAGATTTCCTTCCTCACAGCCCTTGGCAGTGTCCAACGTGTTTCCTCGTCGGAATGCTTTTATATTGCTCCCGGTGTACGATTCAGCACGTGCATCCGAGGACAAGCTTACCTTTGAAGCCGCTTCTACCGAGTCAGGATCTATTGTTGTCCTTCGGAGATCTATTGTCTGTGTTTTGCAGCTCAGCTGGGGTTGGTCAGTGGAAAACCGTCACACATCCGCCCACCCCAAGAAGGCAATATTGCATGCTCTTTCAGTCCCTCGAACGATCGGCTTCGGCTATTGGTAAGCCAAATCATATTTTTGAAGTAACACTCTCAGTACGCCATAGTCGTAGGCATTTTATGAACTGGTGAATTGCCTTTAGTGACGTATGTTGTAAGTCAATGAGAAAAATCTCATCCGAGTGAAGAATAAAAAGAAATTTTTCATTGCATCCCAATTTTTAATGGAATTCAGGAAATAAAATTTTCCTTCTCCTAACTTTATCCAGGAAAATTGATCAAAAATAGCAAAACAATGCTCAAATTGTTGGAATTTCTATTTAAAGGAATTATGTCAAATGAAAACAACCAGGCGTCTCCATTGGAGAATTTCTTTTTGTATTCAGTTGGACCTTGCTACATTGCAATTTTACAAAGGTTATCATATTTCATGAGTGAGTTCTTTTATCATAAGGCATATGTGCTGCACTTTTGATTCCCAGTGTAGCAATAATATTTAATGTAGTTTTATTAGTTCTCATTTATTTAGAAGTATTTTACTCTCGAGGTTTCGTCTCTCGGATTAAATAGCTACCTTCAACCAGGCGCATTCTACGGTGAGGTGGTGTGGCGTTTTCTTCAAAACTTTATTCTCATAACACCGACCCAGCTACTCGAGAAATGAAAGCTATCTTATTTATTTTTCGTTGCATTTTGCTCCCTCAATGGCTGCAACACGTCTCGACTAAATGAACCCGATGAGCCCCAGTCGTGTCGTCTATCGGAGCTGCAATAGCCCCCAATCCACCATTGTTTATTCAACTACAAGGGCTCACACTTTCGCTGGGAATTTGTTGATGAGGAAAAGTTTTCTCGTTAAACCGCGTCGGACACGCCACGAAGCGAAACAAGTGCTTAAAGCGTGAGAAAGTGGAAGAAAGGTGAAGAAAATAGCATTGCGGTTGCGTGGAAGTTTTGGTTATTCCTAAACGGCAGCAAGCCAATGAAAATAGTTTCCCCCGACCGCGGGTCTCGGTAAGCTTTGCCATGTTGATGATGATGTAGATGGGCTTGCATCCGCTAAGCAAGTGGTTACGGTAGTAGTTGCGTTTAAGCCATTTGAATATAAAAACAGCTCAATTACAGCTAATTAAGCAGTAACGCTAAACAAAAACAGCTGCCTCTACTTGGCACCTCCGAGTTTTTATCTCGGCATAGTGAAATCACTTGGGTTTCCTCCTGCTCTTCTGGTTATCCTTTGCTCTCTTTTGTGGCATGGAAACCGTCATCCGGATAATCAGCGTGATTGCTTGATGTTCAATGGAGGTGATTGGATATGGAGTGAGAGACTGCTAATGACTAAGCTGCCGAGCTGGTAACTGATTTTCTGCGAGATCGCATCTCATTAGGGTACAATCACAGGCAGCAACGGTAAATTACAGTGTGTATTTGAAAAAGGCAACACTTGTTCAGTTTTTTGTTTAATTTGGAATAAAACTATGATACCATTTCAGACTTTAAGCAAAACTTCAAAAAGAACGATGCAAAAGCAATAGTAAGATTTGAATTGTCCGTCATTCTCCAGTAGCAGAAAACCGTATCAGAAATGAAAAGTACCAGGCGCCTCCATAGTTTTAGCAATATGGTTCTTAAGCAATGGCTTGGGGATCTCATTACGGATTTTATTTGGCTTAACAGTTGGAGCACATGTGAATATTTCTTAGCTTATTTCAGTAGTTTTCATTATAACATGAGATAAACATTTTAGTGATTGACTTTTTTTTAAATTGCTACCCCGTTTTAGTTTTTTTTTTTACGAAATAAAGCTTAATAAATAATTTGCAATGTATTGATGATAATAATACACAAAATCACATCACATTTCTTCTCATATGAAAACGTACACTATACTGCATAAATGGCAGATAAGAAAGGGAATATTCTTCAAGCTAGAAAAACATAACACAAAACACAAAACACTGGCGCCATCACATGCGGCATGCGCTGACGCAGAGCTACAGTACAGGAACAGAAACTACATAAACATCATAACTAACGCCACAATGGAAAAGAAAAACTACCGAGGCGAAATGAATGTATACTACAAAATACGTACGTGCCTTCCTGATAAGGTCCTTCCTCGCAGAGGTCGTGTATCACTTCATTAGTGCCGTGGTAGAGTTTGTTGAAGTGATCCCGCTGATGAATATTCATGCAGCGTCGGGTGTAGCTACGGATACAGTGCAATCCGGTGTGTAGATCGCTAAAGAGAAGGGTATAAGAGGAAAAAACAGTAGAGATAGTTGGTTAAACAGAATCACTGAGACATCCCATAATCAAGTCAGTCAAGCTGTGATTATTAGAACTAATGTGACGATAACCAAGGATGAGTGGCAGAAACATTGAATCAATTTTAAAGTACGAAGTAAGACAATTTTTGTTTATAGATTCTTTCCCGGTTTAATTAAAGCAATAGAAATAAATGTAACCGAATAAATCACAATTTCACGACCGACATTGTTATGTGGAAATCTTAATACCGTGATATTAAAACAAAAATCGTAGGTCAAATTGGCGCCTAAATGGTTCCATCTACCGATAAAAGAGTAGTAAAGCAGATTTTTTCTCATACCCAAGTTGCCACAGTAATAGTTGCGTTATGCGTGCCCTCGTTTTACTTCCATCAGAAAGTAGGCCAACCGAAAGAAGCTGTACGAACGATGGGGATATCTAGGAGAGAAAACAAAAACCATGGCCATGGTCTGCTCACAGACAGTGAGTCGGCGCTTGAATCTATTGATTGACTGTAGTATGAGCGTCGGCTAGTCATTCTGTCGCCATCAGCAGTATGATGCCAGTGTCGTCGCCAGTTGCAATAAAGGATGTGATTGGAACGTTCCATTTTTGGAGAAATGAAAACGAGAGTTGGTCGGCACTATGCAACTACGAGGAAGCATTAGTTATGTTTTCGATATGTTACAGGGATGGAGTCAACATAAACAACTTTCGATGAATTTTGATGATTTGTTTTAAAACAATTAACCTTATAATAATTTTATTTGAATTTTCACAACATCACAACTGCTTTGTAATACTGCAAATTTATAATTCCTGAGCTTAAATCATGTTATCTCATATCGGTGTCTCATGTCGTAAGATGAGTACAAAAGGACGATGAAGAATCCACTCATCTACTGAACTACAGCTTTTTGTACTTTGCATTTTACAATTTCACGATTCACGCATGTAATATCCACGTAAAACCCGGGATGTGAAAGTTGCTAATTACATTTCTGCTCACAACCAAACCATATGAAAAAATTTATTGATTTACACGCAGCTAATTATGTCGACAAAACTCTCCCCAGCTCATCTCAGTCTCCAATTCCGTGCACGGCATAAAACCGATGCTAATAAGAGTCGTGTAGCCATTTATGTCCATGATCTGATAACGACCCATAAAAACGAGCTCTTCCCTTATTTCCGTTTCCGGTAGCTTTGGCGGTTCGGAGGAAATGAGTCGAAATGGTGTACAACTCTTTTCATGCCACCTCTCCACACTTTGAGCCTCGCGTCTCGGTGAATGTTGTGTGAATGAAGTACTGCCCCAAATGATGGTGTAATTTATCTCAACATATCTTCCATGACTTCGTTTCCCCCGGGCCTTGTGATAGGTACAACTTCAATATGGAAGAAGGGAAGCGCGGCACATTTCGGCACATGGTAATTATTTTGCGGGTAACCCCTTTTTTGGTACCACCTCCACATTCTCCTCCCGAATATCCGAGGGTTTTGCTACCATTTACTCTCGTACACACCGTGCCTGCTTTCTCATATGGCTATCAGTTGTCTGCAGGAACAGCAGCCAAACATAAGCACACACGTTTACAGTTTTATGGTGTTCTTCTAATTGCCAGCCCATTTTCCCCATGTAGAGGTAGCCAACGGAGGTAATGAGATGCTAGTAGACATTGTCAAAGTGTTACCAAACAAACTGCCACCGCCCGGTGAATTATTGGTCCTTTTAAATTGAGTTAATTACATTACGAAATTTTCATAAATTGAATCATCACCCTTCCCCCGCTCAGTTTTAATTTATTTTCATACCTTGTCGGGGCTTTCGTTGTTGCTTGTGCCTTTTTTTAGTCCTAGTTCCTTCTCTTTTATCTCTTTATTGCTTGTTATTTGGCTGTATCATAGCTTAGGCTCCAGGATCCCAGCCTCAGGACAAACGCTTTTCGTTTCGGTTCAAAAGATTTTGAAACTCGTTGTCACGTGATCCGGTGAGCTGCCGACTGATTTTCCGGAGTTGTTGTCGCTCGCGGGTGTAGAAGTAGGGTCAGAAAAAGACGAAAAGCCACTGGCTGTCATTATTCATTCCACATGTCTGCGCACATGCAGGCAATGTTTCAGCCAAGTTGCGGCCAGAAACTCCACGCGTACTTTGATTCGATCCTATTTGTATGTGTTACGCCGTGCCAAACTGATGCCATCATCGATGTTAGAACCGGTTAACAGAAAAAATCTTTTTGGGTCTCGTCGTGGGTCATTGTGACGGGTCTGTATCTATGGGTCGGTGAATGTTTCATGCTGAAGAACTAGACCAAATGTCAAATTTTAATGTCAAGTAAAAACAAAAACGTCAAATCAAATTTCGAATTTCATTTAGTTAAAACCTCATGTTCCAGTATTCAAGTACAAAACAAGAAAAAAGAACATCGAAAGCAAAACTTGTAGATTCATCCACGAAACTCAGTTTTTAGTACAGCAAAAGCGAACTGGAGCGAATCGAAATGCGCGGCTTCCGCCATAAATTTAAAAAATGTTCACATTCGTAATTTCCTTCATCCGCTCTTTATCCGCAGAATCGTTGCCAGGTTGGGTCAGTACTTAGAAAAGATGCTTGCTGGTATTTATGAACGAAAAGTACATTGGAATGTAGGTATCGAATGTGTGTAGAATAATTCCCCAGGTTTTTCTTCTACCTAAGACAAGCACTTGAAAATAACCTTGATCTCGCCTAAACTATGTTTTCTGCATCTTCCAAAATACATTCGTCGGCATGAAATTGACCTTACAAAGTGACGATTGTAACTGCCGCTCTGTGAGGATTTCTTGTGAATGATAGTCCACTGTCCTTTGCTTCCTTTTTTTTGCAGTCAAAGTTTCCCGAAAGGTGTTGAAAGATTAAACCACCTTCTCTTGGACGTTTGGTTCCTCCCTCACACTTTATTAATACTATCACGGACGGCTGGCCCGACTGGAGACATGAATGAATCCGATAAACGAAACATCTCAACCAAGCTCGAAGAGTGTAACGGGGCAAATCGACTCATGTTGAGTCTGGTTTTAAACATTTGCTTTACTGACTTCGTTGCCGTGTAATGGAAAGAAAGTCTACGGAAATTTCACGAGATTCAGTCCCGCATGTTGACCACAAAGGTCAAACTCCTTTCCCTCCCCTTTCAATAGAGGTTAAGGTTCTGAATGCTATGGAATTTCAGGCTCACTTCTCGTTCCAGCCTCGGTGCGGCATTTCTGAATGCTTCCAGACTCTCCGGGTTTATCAGTTAGCTCTCGTTCCATGTTTCCGGTCACTTTGCTCCGATTACAACTGTATCCTTTCCCTGGCTGTGGATGGGTAGTGGTCAGTGTATTTGCCTCTGCATAATCGTTATTCGAAAGTTTTCTGTTGAGGTCGAGACGGGAAGGTTCGAAGGTCCTCAACAACGTGAGACGCTAACCAGAGATATCTGGTATTTACTAAGTACAGCTGTTTGTAGCTCCTGCTTTGAATGAGGAAGGATTTGAATAGAATTTTCCTCAGTCTCCTCATGCCTTTCAGTGTCATTCCTCCCTTTTCTCACACGATCTGAGGCAAAGGTTGGTTAGAGTCGCTTGAAGTATGTTCACGTTAGTTCACCCGACACGTATGGCAAAATAAGGCTCCCGACACAGAACGGTTGTGTCCAGTTCATTTATATTCCATCTGATTTGATATGTGAACTTTTTGGCACATGACTAAGCCTTAGCGTGTGAAACAGTGTGTCTCCCATAGGGGTTCACTTCTATGTCTTCAGCTCGCCTCAATTCGTTTGAAATCATGTTTGAAGAACTACTAAGTATGGAGGGACAAGTCGTGCCTTGCAAGTAATGTTTATTTATGTTGAAATACATGTTTTATTTGCACACAGTAAATAGAAATAGTGGAGCAATTCTTGATGTAGTGGAGTAAACGGAGATCACCTTAGTGAATGATTGTCCGTTGCAAAAGTTCATAGCAGCGTAAAGAAGCCTTTTTTCCGCACAACCGACAGGTTCAGGGCAGGCGAAGTCATTCGAACGGAGACTGCTACATTTTGAGAAAAAACGGCGTTCGCAAACGATTGAACTCGGTAACGGTGGGAGTTTTCAAGGCAATATTTTCATCCGTTGGCTTTATTGGTATCGTAGGCTTCCGGTTCATCTCATGTTCTGCTGCAAGGAGATCTCTTCAAACCGCGTGTATCTCTCCTTAGGATGAACTATTTGCAATATTCCTCCGCCGGATGTGGAAATGCATTTTGTTACCAAATTCTTCTATAAAGTGTGTGGAGAGAAATCGGTTTTTGGAATAGGTTTTCTCGGTTATGTCTTTCGTTATGCTTTCATACTGGTTTCACTTTTTTCCGTTGGTTTGATATCGAATAAAGTGACCGTGTTAATGAAAAAGGACATTCTTAGCTGCCTGGAAGAGGTTGAAGATTTTGAAGTTTATATTTTGGATCCAATGCTGGTGATGGAATGTGGATGGAATGTTTGGACACTTCATATTTCTATTTTGACTGGAATTTTCATTATGAAATTTCATTGCTCTCGGTGTAAATGCCCATATGATGGGTTATCCATGCAGTAGGTATTTTCAACAGCAACGATTTTCCAGCTATATTAGTTCATACAAAAACTCTGGATGATTCTGAATGTAGTTTTTGTAGAAGAGATTTGTAAAGTAAATTTTAATTACTTTAATTTCCTTAAATTTGCTTAGGATGTATTGCCATTTATTTCGGTAAGAAGCCGGCACATACCACATCTTCTTTTGATTTGCAAATCTTGCTTCGAATCTGCCGAAGTTTGCCATTCCATTTCATTCCACCGCAAACTTTTTCCATCAACAGACCTTTTCCAGTTCGGGTTACGAATTCTTGGGCAAAGTGCCTAATCTCCGGGCACTATCTGGCGGATGACAATCACTACATCCAAGCTGGAGCTTAACATCGAGGTTACGACCTATGACTTCCATCCGCGACTCTTAGACAATGTGACGACTCCTTTCTGAGTCGCACGTGAAGTTTAGCATCCGGGATGGGTGTCGCTTTGCTTGTTAAGGATGGATTCGAGTGAATAGTGAGATCCGATGTGACTTTCAAACAGCTTCTTTTGGTTTCCTCCAGTTGGAAAATCTTTCACTCGGAACAGCCACACTTCGTTTCGCATAGCACACGTGCGCGCCCTTTTGGCGGAAATATGTTAAAACGTTAAATTAGAAAAGTTTCGCACTTCTAATTATTCCCTAACGACTCCTACCAAATGATTGTCAAGACCGTGTATCACCGAACGTAATTTACAGTCGCCGAAATCTGACCAAATGTTCGGACGACACGTCGAGATCCCACAAACCTCAAAACTCCAAGACCATAGAACTCCTATGAATTCCCTTTGAATTTATTGCGTACGAAATCGTGGACTGAGGTGGTGAAAAGCATTCGATGGTTGGCTTTACTTACGGGCACAGTTTATCCAGCTCCTCCTTTTTGGTCACAAACGACAGCTCCGATGTGGCAGATAGGACCTGTAGCGGTCTCGTGCACTGCACCAACTCCTCCTGGCCGCAGTCCTCCGTGAAACCCTGTCGTATGAGCGCTGTGGATTTGAGAGAATGAAAGAGAAGAAAATGTTAGTCTCAACCATGGAATCTCAGCGTATAACTGGGAGCTTCATTTTCCGACAGAAACGAGAGGGGTCGGGCTTCTGTGGGCGATTAGGGCAATTTCAATCATGATACTGTAGGTTCATGGCGCATACCGACCATCCTTCCCATTTTCATTCAATTTCAAAAGGTCGGATCTAAAACGACGTACAAAAAGCTGATGACCAAGGCAACGAAGGCTCCACTAGGTTCTGGATGGCATCGAAGCGATAGTTGTGGCACTTTTACGTTTGACTAAGCAGTCGGCAGTTTTCCCCGGTTTCCCGGCTCGGGGAAATACCGTTTCACAGTATCAACTCATAACCATTGTGGAGTGCATTGAGACGAAGAAATGGACTCCAAAGTCTCCCGGACCAGATTCCGATCAACCGTTAACAGTGATAGGTTAATCGTCTGGTGGCTTAGTAAGCGATTTGGGTTCATTTTCCTACACACTTGAGGCAATTTTAGGCCGTTCTACGGTAAAATATTACGCGATTGTAAGATTTTTGTTATATTTAGGACATTTACTGCAAATCCGTGGAATAAAGTCTACTGCTGTTCTTCGCACTGGCTGAAGTTGAGTTTTAAATTTAATCCTTGTTTATTTTAAAGCTTGGTGCTGTTTGCTAAATGATATCATTTACTATGAAAAAGAGTCTGAACACTCTCTACACACATTTTAACACTAATTTAACAAAGGATTACACTAGAACCTTTTTCATCAACCTTCTCTAACTCCATGTAATAATTATCCTGTTATTCGTCAATAAACATGGTCTTGTTCGTTGCATAAACCCAGAATAACCCCACACACATACACACACTCACACACTTTATAATCTCGACACATTATGAAGTGCCAGCACTGCCATCAATCTATCCACTTTTGATGAGAAAGAGTACATCTCAATTAAGCTCATCGAAGACGACTATCCTGAGGGATACCCGTTTCGAAATCAGACGGCTACTCCCAGGATACGTCAGTTTAGTTCCAACACATCCTTTCGATATTCCGGGCAGATGCTGCATATAAAGACGCTAACCTATTTGGGGCAGAGGTCTAAATTTCCTGCAAGAGATTCACTTAAGCCTTGCTAGCCTTCCCAGTAGCATGCTTGAACGTTGTGGTTATAATAATTATCGGTCCGAAAGTCATCCCTTACCTCCCAAGTCAGGGGGGTCAGGATATACTTTCCACTTGTTCAACCAGAATGGGTCGTAATTGATTTCAAACTCAATTTTAATACGCCAGGGTAAGATTCGGCTTCGAGGGTCGGGAGTTTTGTTTGAAAAGGCAAAGTTCTAGAGAGCATCGTATGATAGTGGAACAAATGTAGAATAATAGCGCTTATCGGGCCCATTTAGTCGCCATCCCTACCTTTTTCCGGAAGGTTATGATATTCAAATTCGATTGAGCATCGAAAACAATATTTCGACCTATTTTAGATTGCGTACGCGAATTAGCATTCCAATTGAAATCTGCTGACACGGTGGTTATTACCATCGCTTACCATGTGTTTATCAAATTGTATCAGTAGAAAATCATGTGAGTCTTTAAATTAATTCATTGATAAAGCAATATGTTTCACTCAAGTGAAAAATTGAGTGCTTGGCCTAGTTTGGAATCCAATTTATCAATTTAAAAATCTTGAACTTTGTGCTTCTGATGTAAATTTATGACAACTTCACAATTTTAGTCTGTTCATTTTTTGAAATCGGTGAAAACCGATTTTTTAAAGATGTTAAAAGTAAGTTAAGTGGTTCAATCGGATGTTCTACTTTACGTTCGATTTAAGGTTGAAAAAGAAATAGGCGGCTCTCCTTGACGGTTATACGGTGATTCAAAAGAAGCTGTGTCTCATAACGCGTCCGGTAAGGATCCTTGAGAGCACTAGGAAGCCGTGACCGGGAGGTGGTTTTTGTCAGTTCATCGTGTCTTCTGTCAACCGTCGATGCCCTTCTAACGGTTGGTCGTCCTTGCCAACTTTCAGAGCGAGTGCATTGAATCTAAACTGGCCGTTAAGAGACCTCTCAAACATCGGTTTCACAATACTTGGCCGCACTGCGTGTGACGGGAAATAAATTAATTTGTATAATTATGTATTCATTTTCCTCCGCACCGGATTCGTGTTGGAGTGGTTCGGACGGATATGAGCCTAATTCTCACACGTCCTTTCGTTGTCCTATAAAATGGTGCGTTTACGTAGTTGGTGTTGGAAAGTCGAACATTGTTTTCGCGGTGCGACTAATTACCAGAAGATTATGAACTCCAATCCGGTTGCACATGGTGTTTTAGCAGACGCGTGTGGACCTTTTCGATGCGCTTTCGGAGAGCTTGGCGAGGATATTTCCTATGCCAGAGAGCTTTCCGGCATCTAGTTTTTGCAACGCATCGTCAGCATGGTAACTTCTAGCCACTGGGGATGACGATCGAACGGGTCTGTTATATCGGAGTGGTATTAAAATGGGGTGCCAATGCAAAATGCGCCAAAACGATGCAGGAAATTCGGAGAACGCATTCGTTTGATACTTCCAGTGCACCTAAAAGAACTCGTCATTCCACAGAGGATGATATTAATTAAAACTAGTCATTTCGGTGTTGTAAAAAGTTTTTGAAATCATTAAAATAATACACACGAACATCGGGTTACCGTATCAATAAATAAAGAACATTTAAACAATTCGGTCGTTAAACCTGGTTCGTTCTTGAAATTGCTGCTACTTTCTCCGAAAGGTGGGAAGTTTTTTCAAACATATTTCATCTTTACTAGGTCTTAGTCCAGTGCTATAGACTAGTTAGTCTATCATTGTGATTTTCAAAATAGTGCTTTGATATCAAATTTGAAAGAATTAGTTCACGAGAGTTTTTATTACAAATAGCCAGTATACATTAATTAACAGATTATTTGAGATAAGTTATTAATTTTTATAACGGCTACGGAAACTTTCTTGAAGATTCCTGAAAACAAATGTTGCATCTTCAACTTCAATATTGTTTCGAAGAATTTGTAACAATTTTAATAATGTACCTCTCTTACACAATTTCATTAAAACATTTCTTACGTATGCCATTTGCATCCATCCTATGAAGGTTATTTGCTGAATTCGAACTCTTACTGCGCCTACGCTCTTTGCGAGAAGTTTTTATACGATTTCCTTGTTTTAACTCAATGCTTCCATGACGCTCAACAAATCCAAGGCCCGCTTGATCGACTCGGAGCTTTAACCCCTCTTTGCCATCATCGAAACTATGACATCAGTTATTCCTGCGAAGGGCAACTTTGGCGGCTGTTTGCGATAATGGATAAATTTTAATTAAATGTGCAGTCCATTCCCATTTTAATGTACGCCGCTCGATGTTTTTACACCCCACTGGGCACGCGAAATACCAGGTTGAACTGGTGTGTGTGTTGGTGTGCGGTTCAGACGGGGATAAAAATATTGCAATCACAATTGCACTATATTTCTCCGCTTTGAATGCACGCGGGCTCACGTTCGAACTCGAATCTGTCCTTCTGGTGCAGAACCACTGCCATCCTCCTTGCGAATTTGTGTTCACAAGCATGTCTGCCATAAGTGTTCGCAACTATTTCCCCATTTCCAACGGTAGAAACTCCCAATCCTCAGTCTTCGGCCTTGTGGGGTCGGATCTTGTGTTTAAAAATTTTATTTGATTATTTAACAACATATGAAATCGTTAATGAATAACGAGCTCCGAAAACGTGACGCGGTCCCTTAAGAGGCGAGGTATGGTGGAGGGTTTTAGGGTGGTGAAGCGGACAAGAAACAGCAAATGAAAATTATCCAGCAAAGGGACAACCCTAGCGAGCGGGAAAGGTTGAGTCAGAGCGAAGTAAAACGAACCAAAACTGGAAATAAGTTTATGAGGCCGCGTGGACGTCGATGTGCTTCCTCGTGGTACACCGTTTTCCGCCAGCCTCGTACAGCTTGTTGCCGTATTTTATATAGCCACGTACTGGCGCATCTGTATGTGTTGGTCGAAGGTGCACATTTCGAAAGAGTACTCGCAAAATTTAATGCTTTTGGACAATATCAACGTTGTCACGCCCGATTTAAGTTCGGGTTTCGATTCGAATCGATTTTCCCGATGGTAGGAAAGAAATGAGGAAGTTAGTCAATTGTGGTCTTAAAACATTTTTAAGGCTGAAGCCATGGGTTTTTCTACTGGTAAAACTTTTTATACTACAAACGGTTAAATATCATACAAATAGGTTACCGGTTGTAAACTGCTTGTTTCAATCACATGTTCTTATTGACGCGCGTAGATAGATTTATTTTATCGATGTTTTCCAAATGCGATTGCTACCTGTTTGTAGAGTGAACCTCACAAAAAACAGAACAAAATAGAAGTTTATTTTCAATTCCACGCCATACAAAACACTTTCTCTACCTGGATATCGATTTGGCCTCGACCCGGCATCTGTTAAATTGAAAACCATTAGGTACATTGTGGCAACATGCAACGGGGTAGGCATGATTGGTTTATGTTGGTATCAAACCCATTCTGGAGTCTGGGGGAGGGACTACGGCTTTAGGAAAAATTTGGGAAATCCACTGAGATCGACCGAGTCGCATCATTTTAATTGATTTTGTTAACAACGGTTTCGCGTGTTGTCGCAGGCCGCTTTCCCGCGAAAAAGTGTGGTTTTCATCTGTTCGCCTCGCAGGACCAAAAAACGGTGCAATGAGTCTGTGGCCACAGGCTTAAATGGGAAACGAGGCTCGCCATCCGATTAGCAAACAGACACAAGCACACGAAAGTGTGGGCTGCTGAGGTGACGTGACCACAACTCTGTATATTAGCTATCACGTAGTACTTCGGTAGGATGTTTTTAGTAGCTGTCCGGGAAATCGGGGCTGTCCAAGAGCGAGTGGTTAGTCCTACCTCGGTTTGGGCTCCACATTGGTACCGGCTGCATCGGAGCATAAACTGGATGGGGAGTTTCCCAGTACGTGAGCAAACCAAAATGGCACCCGTTTAGCTCCTGGAAAAGCGTGAGACATGTAAATAAATGTAATTTGGCGAAATCGGTCCTTCGGGAGGCGCGATAAGCAGCCGGAATTCCACCCACTCGACCCACCGTTGTGGGAAATGAATTTTCCAGAGTACATGTTCAATGCACGGATAATGCAATTTTCCATCGCTGAAGGTTACTTCCAATCGGTGCCTAGGGGAAAATGTCCTCTTTGGTTCCATGGATCGAGAATTCAACCATCTTGCTTGGGTCGAAAACGTATGGAAAGAAACCAGTTTATGTTCAGTAACGGTTTTTAGTAGCCTACGGGGAATTGAAGGTTTCTTCTTTGCTTTTTTTCGGTAATGGAGAAGTCCATTACGGGCTCCAGATAATCACGGTTATTAGATGACGTGCATTCGAGTGTTCCACTGCTGGGTTAAACGACTTTAGGGAAAACTTTACACAATTTAGTAGTATTTAGCTAAATCTAGCAAGATAAGGCAAAGTGGGAGATTCCTCTCGAATTAATGTAATTATGATAATTAATTTATGTGATCTTTTGTTTATCTTTGGCCTATTTGAATGATTAGTCCTTTGTTGCTTACTTTGCGTATTGTTTTATCAAATGAGTGTAGTATGAATTACATTTTTACTCTTCACATCGCTTTTGGTAAAATAAATTATTGTCAAATTTAAATTTTGCCTTACTTTCGTCAGTCGTTCTGATATGTTAATCGAAAGAATAGCATTCCAAATTTGTTATTGGTATTTTTTCCATATGAATTCCTTTGCTAATACGAAACATATGCTTTTATGTCACATTTATCGACAAAAACACCACAAAGCGATTTTTAAAGATTAAAAACATTATCGACTTTGTTTATGATAATATAATATTTATCAAAAAGTATATCCCATGACAGTGAAATAAGCATAGCCTATCATCACCCTGCGGAACCTCAGCTTCCTTTATGAAGGTTCAATGTACTGGATTTACCACTTACCTGCCATAGTGACGAGCGTCAGATGAAAGACATTGCTGGTGCTAATATTCATGTTTCTCCTAATCCTCATCCTTCGTAGGCGTGTGTTGTTTTGTGATGAATCCTTCGTGTCCTTGCAACCACGACGCTAGAGGGCGTTGAACACTCCTTTGTACGCTCTGGTAAAATTGACTTTCTGTTCTACGTAGGAAGTACGTGTATATTGTTTTAATGACACTTTGCTAGAAAGACGATCCCGAGGAGTTGGTGGGAGTTTAACTCCTACTGTGTTATGTTTCGTCCTCCTTCACTGTTCAGTTGATGCTATAAAATGTTTGCCCTTTTTTCAATCTTAAACCGAAACAATTCAATCTCACTATACGTATTACATACGACGAATAACTTTCATGTCCGAACTTTTTCTTGTGGCCAGTCGATGATTTTTCATCCTTACGGCAGCACTTTTTGCTGAATCCACCTGTGTGCGTCTTTTTGTCGTTCCGTCTTCCAACGTTGATGTTTTGTGGTGATCAGGGGTTAGTTTTTACGCTTATTCTCTAGTTTTTTTTGTGAATTTTGTCACCATCGCGTGTTTGTTCTTCACTTTGAGCACTTTTTCACTTTAGCTCTGTTATACTTCGATTTTTATAGAATGCTTTCCCAGCACTTTCTTAATTTCTCACTCTTTCCTATTCGAGCAGTGAGCTTTGTAAGAAACTTCAGTCGTTGATCAACTTGCAGTTTATCGTTCGTTGACGTTAGTAAGCTGTTGAATAAAAAACGGAAAAGAGTGTGAGTTAGGCAGAAGTATTAGCTTGTCATACTAAACTGTGTAGAATGGGATCTTGGGTTTTAACATTTTCTCTTTCACGCAATAAGCACATAAATTAAGCTAAATTTAAACTATAACAAAGGAGCATTAAATTGAAAAAACTTTCATTGTTTTAATAGACATTCATTCTAATTGCCTTTCGTGGCCCTTTTCAATGAGCCAATTTGCTATCTAATAGTTTTTGTTTTGTCTTTCAAATGAACACAAATTTAGCAAAACGAAGTTAAAAACCCTTTTTGTCCATGGCAATGGGAAAGTCAATGCGAAAACTTTTGAACTATAATATTGTTACAGTTCGGCCGTCAGGATCTGTTTTTTCTCACTACAACCTGTCGTTTAGGAGGTGACTTCAGGCCAGGTTAGAATTGGCAATTGAAATTAGTAAAAAAAGTTTTTACTCTTTGATGTAGCTTTGGCCTCGCTTTATGAGGGCCTTTGCTTTGATGGTTTCTGTAGTGGAAATGAAATTTAGAAAAGTCCACCCGCCCTGATGATACTTGTAATAAAAGGTCTCATAAACAGTTGGGATTCATTTGTGTCTTCTTTTTCCGTGTTAGACAAACTTTTGCGAGCGTTTTTGCTCAGTTCCTTCCTTCCTATTTGGCATTTGAAAAGTTAGGACTTCTTCAATTTCACACCCTCGTCTCTCTCCTCACGCCGGCTATTATTCATTTCATATTGCCCGTTCAAAATTCTCATTCTTTTCTTTGCGTTCAATGGACCACAGCGGAGGCCGCCAACAACTTTGCAAGAACTGTCCAAAACTGTCCGGGGGAAAAGTTTTCTAATGAATTTCGCGGTAGAAATAACATAAATCATCAAACACCCATTTACGCGTCCGCTGTCGGGTGTTCAACGGGAAGGTAATTGGAAAGCATCAGTTTCAGTTACATGATATTTTCATGGCCTATGGAGACATCTGCTTGAACATACATTGTACAACTCCAGAGATGGAAAAAAGGCGTAGTTTCTTTCAATCATGTGTCCTTCACTTCTTTATTTTCGGCACAGTCACTTGTGAGATTAGAAATTTTTGTGACGCCTTATCGCTATCACTATTCTAAGAACTGTTGGAAATGTAAAAAAAAGCAAACGGTACATATTATTGACGGTTTGGTTTGTGATAATAAACCTTCAGGGGTTGCAAATCGCAAAGAATATTTTATTTAAAACATCATTTATGTTAATAGATTGTTCTCAAATTAATCTTTGCTTCACAACAATCCATGCATGGTTACTGATTTTGCACCTTTTAATTAACTAATGTATGTTTCCCCCTTGGTTGAGGGTCATTATCAAGTTCAGACCAGGTTCATTTGCGGTTACTTGAGTACGATTAATCATCAGTCGGCAACAGCCGATTGAATTTCTGTTCGGTTTGAACCAGATTCTCAAAAAACTCGACCCCATTACGGGATTCAGGACTGTAAAATTTCCATCGAATTGAAAGGTGGCGGGTTTGACCCTCGGATGGCGTTACATTATCAGTGCACGTGTACCGATCGCTTGAGCCACTTGGACGCCGAAGAGGGCGCACATGATAAGAGAGCTGACCGTCGTGTCGTTGTAGAACGTTCCGACACATTCGATTAAACATTCGAGTTTTGAACTTTACTCTTGATAGATTCGGCTGCCGGATAGGCACGTCCTAGCATGTGTTTTTTGTCATTTGGAAGTGCGTCGTTCTAAAGGTCCAGAGCCCGTGTTTGTCGATGAATCCGGAAAGGCGATAGGACTTTTCCGTTGTAGTTTTCACTTGGCTCCTGGGAAAACGAATAGCACTCTCGGGAAATGGCTGAAAGTTGGCGAAATGTCTTTTCACGGATCGTGTAGATTCAATGTTTTGCGAAAAATTTGTAGAAAAGCTGCGGTCATGGAAGCATTGAACGTTCGAAGCATGTTTTAAAACGAGATGGTTAAAATAAACGAAAACTTCATTCTGGATTGGTAAAGTAATGTTTGAGACACAAGAGTACAGCTAAGCGTGCCGAAAAATTAAAATCATATTTTTTGTTTCGATTTTACTTGTTTTCTTTCGATTTAAAGGAAATTCCCAAAAAACGGAAAGAAAACAATCTAAATGTCTAAATGACCCAGAAACAAAGTGTCAAATAACATGTCGTCGGAGATGATCTAGACTCGTCCAATTAAGTCAAATTGGTTCGTAAAGATTGTTCCATAAGTTCACCTTCTGCGGATAAAATATCCTTTTACCAATCGTTTTAACAAGTGCTCGCTAGGATTTCCTCGGAAAATGTCAAACTTATGCTTCTTTATTCCATCCAATTATTACATTTCTTTTGGTTATGCTGCGGTTTGACGATGAAAAATGCGTTATTCATTTGTTAATTTCATTTCTCCGTTTTACAGCTGCCCGACCTTTATTCCAATCCGTAGAACCGGATTCCGTGCGCTATCTGTCTTTCCGTTCCCAGCCTACGGTTTCCGCTTACCCTCTCCCGCTGCCAATTGCCAGGGAATGGATTAAATAACAATCGACGCTCGAAAAGAGTAGGAGAACGAAATGATCGGGGTTTTCTTATGGAAATAGCACTTTACTGAGCAATCTCCTGCTTATAGCGGAAAGAGTTCATTGAGGAGCGACAAAAATAATAATACGAAAGCGGTGAACGCAAACTTATAATTTAATTTAATTCCAAATTCCACTAGACAATATTTTTACGATTACAATTCTTCCGAATATCCATTACGGAATTGACCCGGGAACATTTACAATTCATCAGCTGCAGTGCCAGGTGCAGTAGCAGATTAATGGATTTTCGTTTTGTCCTCAACGTTGTTTCAAACATTTTTTCCCAACGAGGTTACACTCGCATTTTTCTTAAAAATTAGTATTCTTCGAGTCTAGTGGCATCGAATTTAAAAACTGAGTGAAAATTATAATCATTTTACTACTCCGTTTTTCATCACTGCTATCCCTTTGTGATGTTTTTCTACTCTTTTTGAGCGTGATTTTAATTTAATAATATCATTTTAACGCAAGTTTTCATTTCCAATTTCTTTCAGTGTTAACTTCCGTCTGGTGGAAACTCGAGAGAAGAGACAGCTGTTGCTAAAAGGAAAACCACAAAAAAGTCGGTCCGATCGCCTTTACCGTTTTGTCGAGCCGGCAAAGCGGAACCACATTAAGAGTGTGACGATGACCAGGGACTAAGAAAGACGCGTCAGTTTTGCATACCGAAGCTTTTATAACTACAGGCAGCTGCAGGAAACTGTCGAACAGGGTACGTAAATTCTTAACGCTCGTCTTATTTAACTACCGAGAGTAGAAGGGATAAGACCAATCTCATTGAGAAAAAATACGTGGGCGTCAGTGGAAACTATCGTACGGTTGCTAATTATGAGAAGTAGAAAAACGGAGAAGTAATAAATATACGTAAAAAAAAGAAAATAAAAACACTTTTGTACCGTCTGCGTAAAAAGCGCTTGTAAATTGTAAGTAAGTGTAGCACATCTGTCGGATTTAATAAGTGCTTAGTAATGTGGCAGGTGCTGTGAAATTAAAATAATTAAACAATCATAAATGAAACGGGAGGTGTTTCGTGTCTTGACTTATTTTCATGATCATCATGGAATGGAACGGAAACAAATATGATTAAGAAAAACTGGCATCGATGATCTTGTGCCATTTTGATAACAATTTAGCATCCTCCGTTAATTAATTTGCTTGGCAATTTCTCTTGAACTTCTTGAGGCATTATGAAATTTTCCATGCCAAAAATAATAGAATTTGTCGAATCGACTGCCGAAGCAGCACCATCACTCGATGAACGCGAGGTTTGATTTATGCATAAAATATGTACCTCCACTGACAATGATATTGAATTATTTTGTACATCTCTGCCTGCTGAAAATATGAAAAAAATGTCATCCGCCATTGATTGTCCAATTAAACAGATTCCATCGATCGGTGTTCGGTTGTCACTGTGATCGGCTTCCACTTTTCCTCCATCAGGCATAATTGGGTAATATCTTTTTGTAGCTGGGGTTCAAAATTGACCACGCTGGTCGGAACATTTAACCCCACCAAAAACATTCAGTCAAGAGGTGAAATGTCAGATATTTTGATAGCATTAACTTTCCTGGGCGACTTTTAGCTTCATAATCGAGGTGTTCTTTACATGGATTTTCACCGTTTGGAAGCTGTGTAATCGACCTATTTTTACACGTTTTTTGCTTACCCACGTGCAACACGGAATTCTTCCAAATAATAAAGCTCAACGTTGGAAAAGCCTTTTTTACGCTGGAGCATCAAAGTGTGCAGATGGAAATGTTGTGGTATGTGGCGTGCCCTACGCATTAGCGAATGAAGCAATTAATATTCATTCTGATAAATGAATTCGTAAACGGGGCAACAAAGGAGTTTTTTGTTGTTGTTTGGGTTGGTTATGTCCCACTCATTTACGGTCATGATAGAGGGGTAAAAGAAGCGGACGTGTGTATGAATTTTCATAACCCAGAAACCCTCCAAAGAGTAGCAGCGCGTGGTAATTATTGCTCAACTGAGTAATGTTTGCTCGCGGGAGTGTTGTACACCCTCGGAAAAGCGGTGGGATGGAGTTGATTGAACGAATTTAAAAACAGAAACACTCATCCAGTCTGGGACGTTGTATGTTGCTCTCAGTACCCTGCGTTACATCGTTCGATAGATTTTGAAGAGCAATCGATTATTATCCATCCTCTCGTAATTGGACCTGTTTTCCCTTCCGTGGATTAAATATTGGCTTTTACAAAATCGGGTCGATGTTATGCTTGTCATGAACTCACACTTGTGTCTAGATATTAAGATATAACTTTATGATGGAGGGATGCTAGAAAAGGGATCAAATAAAAGTGTCTTGCTGGAATAGAGACTCTGTCACGTTCTCTGATGGAAAAACTCCACCAAATTAAGATGAAAAGGCCATGGCATTCAGCATCTGTTCTCATTTTTGATGTTGTAATCCTTGAATCAAGGTAATAATTTGAAACGAGTTAAACTTCTGGCAAAGTATTCATCCATATGCGGGAATCAGATGTGACACAGGATTATACGACCGTGCATTATGCATTCAAAGGGAAGGTAATCTACAGATTGCCTGACCCAATCCACTTATCCGAGCCATTCCGATCCATCACAACATAGCAGTGTAAATTACACTCAAAGTTTTGCTCGAAAGCGCGCAGAATAAATTCACGTGCATTGGAAATTCTTGGAATTGAGACCGACGGCAGCTGTCGGTGATATTTTGAAAGTTTGTGACGATTAGATTGTTTGCGCTGCAATTGAGTTCAGCAAGCGTGTAAATGCTACTCCTTGCACGAATCTTCCCTTTTGACTCGAGCAGGTAAAAAGAAAGTACAAGAAGTTGTAACAACCTTCTTCTAAGCGAAAATGTAAAAATACACAGACACAGAGAGTCACTATACCGGAAGAAGACGGTTGAAGGTGCATACGATTTTCGAACCAAAAGTAAACTTCACGGCAGACGGTGGAAAAACCGATGCATACAAAGATCAGAAAAACATAAGAGCCGGCGAGGATGTGCTTTTGGATGCATCCTTTCGTTTTTCTCGCAGTCGGATGCTACAGTCTGTCGTTCTTTGAATATCCTTCACAGAACTCATCCTGCAGCACACCAAAAAGAGGTGACTGTTTGTGAGAAAAAATAAAATCTCCACCCGTCATCCACTGCTTCTAACCATATAACTGGATTTATTTTCCGCTTTCCGCGACGAACTTGGGGAAATGGTAAAGTAATGCACCAACTGCTGGAAGGCGACGTTTAACCTTCTGCGTGCAACGTTGCTGCTCGAGCTCGGACCGGATGCAGTCATCATGTCACACGTCATCGTCGTTGTCGTCGGCAGGCAGGAAAATCGGTGTGATCATCCTTTTGGATATTTCACATTTCCGTCGCTGCTCAACATGATCCTCGATTCCTCTTTCCTGAAGTGAATGCAAGCATAAATAAAAACTCGCCAAAAGGACGCGAAATTTAAATCGACGTCGGAAAGAAAAGGCTGATCCAATTAAGTCGCATCCTCTCAATCAGTTTAGCTCATTCGACATCGCGTGATTTGCTAACCCGAAGCAGGCAGCGGGTTCTCTTACCCATGAAACTGTGCTAGTGCCAATAGTCCGAGAAAATGCGTCGTTTTTGGATATTGGACTCTAAACAATCTGCTATCTGAAAACGCAAAAAAAGGCCAACGAACTCGTGTGCTCGATTTCATAGTCATCGGTTCATTGGTGGGAGCTTTAATTAAATGCAAACTCACTTGATTCTAATTTCCACCGTCGATCGGTGGACGTAAATATTTGCAGACGATCGTTGCACCAGGCTTTTATCAAAGGAAGAGCATTCTCAAAGCGAACGGAAAGTTTCTCTCAGCCAGATTTTTGGCGAGGAAACACACCATAATAGAATGCCATCGGAATGACAGTCGTACGACACGACGTGAAAGATCTAACCAACTAATTGATCGACAGGTATCGTCACTTTCCACCCAGTCAAGCAAGTCAATCGACAACGTTATCACCGGTATAGAGCGTTTGTGTGTGTCTGAAAACATTCCACCTGGAAAAAGTCAGAGTCTAGTGAAACGCGCGAATAAGCGTCCGATCAAATTCCACCGTATTTACGGTCATGAGTGTGTCACCAGCCGTTAGTGGTAGCAATTTTCCAATTGGAACTCGTGCCCGATGGTGAAAAGGGTATCAGCAATAAGCCCAAAGTCCGAGTGGAGTCTGTTCTGCTGTATCTGGTCTATAATGGAAGTAGTGAAAGCTGGGACAGAGAAAATTTCGATAGAACGGGAACAGCGTCATAGTAAATTGCATAATATAGACGGAAAGATACAATTGCTAACCGGCACGGTAAAAACATTCACGATAAACGTGTAAGTTTGACTGATATTTACGTGGTTAATCCTCCAGGAGAGGCAAAAATGCTTTAATATAAATTTTCGATGATGGCGTTTAATTCTTTGTATTAATTTCAAGTTTTATCTTTAATTAAAAAAGTAAAATAAAACTAGTCTGGATTTTATTATTTTCAAACGAAATAGTGTTCACTAATTGCTGTAAACAGTTTGAAATGTATCGTAAACATTTCAATCTGCAACAATTGCTTCAATGATAATTCTGGATTATATATAAGCATAGTTAGTTCCTTTATTTCGGAGTCAGTGTAAATGCACTGCAATAACCAATCAATGTCATGGTTTACTTGCACTTTCCAGCTGGAACCCGTTTTCATACGAACTCAATATAACGGGCACCAACATCGCTTTTGGGTTGGAAGAACTTGTTTTATGTTTCCCCCATTCCTTAAATAGTCAATCAAGATCTAGTGTCAGATTCTTGGAGCTACGGAGAATACCGGGTGCTCGGGTATCATACGTCTGGAGTACCAGCGTCCTAAGGAGTTTCGTTTCTTGTACAAGGCCACTGAAAGGAGCGCAATGGTCTACGTACCTTCGGTCGTCGAAAACCTGCTCGCTCGTTTCTGGCGTTCGGAACCGGTCACAGATGAAGCATTCACCACGCGTTGGCTCACACTCGATCGATAGTCAAACGATGTGTGGTCCAGACCAACAGGGTACACTCAGGAATATCGCTTGCCGAGATTTCCTATGCTGAACTTGAACAACAGGCTTCTTTATACGTCACACCTGGGAACAACCGCAACATTCGAGGCGAAACCAAAACGCTTGGCTTTCCATTACGTCCAATTGCACACTCAATTGATAATCACTTGCTCGTCGAGGAACCACTTTTCCTCAGGAGACCTGAAGAACTTGCACCTCCAATTTAATCACTAAACAGTGGAATGCTTGCAGGTAATGCCTTCATATGCGAAACTCGAGACGATTGAATGTTTCCTTTTTGGGAACTTCTGGTTTCTATGACTCCTGGGATGGATTTCAACGGACTCTACACAACACGGAGTATCTTAATGACCGACGGAAAGGCCAATTATTGCTGTGTAATGGTCAAAACGGCCAATTAAGAGCTTAACTTCACTGTTGTATAATTTGTTTCATGCACAACCAAGAAGTAACGCGAACCGTTAACGGAATTTCCATTCGAGAACAAACTAAAATGAACTTCACCAAGCGTGTTTCTTTATCAAGCCAACTTAGATCAGCTACACGAACTACGTTTTCGCAAAGCTGAAGAAAACGATACACATATCTGTTAAATTTCTCGTCACGGTTATGCTTTCCATTAGTGGTACTTTTTTCCAAGCACGTGCAAGCTTGTTTGAATTTCACGCGCCAAGTTTAACGGCAAAAGCGGTACATTCCTGGATCGAGACTGAAACATTCGCGTAAAATCTGCTTGTTTCGCTTGTTTTCCAACTCCACAGCCACTCGCGCGAGAGCTCTGAAAACGACTGAAACCGTACGAGACGTTGCGTTCGCACCGGAACCACGCGCTTCGGACTCGTAGGGTGCCCTTTCGCTTCTAAAAGCCGGCATGCTGTCGTTCGGGGCGATAATATTCCGCTCGTGTCTCGTCTTCGGGAGGTTGTTTTGATTCTGGTGACCCGAACGAACCGCTTTCTGTATCTCTTTCGGCGATGATTGCATCCAAGGTGCAGCATCGAATCGTGCTATTCGTCGTTGGTATGCGAGGAGAAATCGCGCAGCATGCTTGTTCCCCGTTTATTTCGAAAACAGGAGTTCGAGCAGTTCAAAAGAGTTTTCGAATTTGGCCGCCTCATGAATTGTTTGGTTTTCGACCTTTCCCCTTATAAGGGGAAACTATAGTTTCGAGTTCAGATTTTATCTTCGTGGCAAAATACAACGAGCTTTCAGTTCGTTCGTTGCGGAAATAGTTCGATGTGGGTGGGAGCGAATTGAGTTGTCGAAGCCGGACGTACGCATCACTGGAATTGTCACAGTGTTGTTCCGGGTTGGGATTCGTCGCGGAAACAAGGAAACGGAAGAGATGTGCTGTCAATTTCAATCGACGCTGGGATCCTGGCACTTTAGCTTCGATTATACACCTTTCCGTTGTCCTACCTTGGACGGGGCAAGGAATGCTGGGGATGGTTTTCCGTTTCCGCAAGGGTGACAAATCTGATGCATTCTGGTTTCCGATATTTGTCGCAATTCAACCATGGTTTCAAGAGAAGAGTCGTCTTATTGTTATTGTGGTGAGGTAAGACTGTTTTGTTTAGTTCTCATAATTATTAAATTACTAATAATATTTTTTCAATCAATTCTGAAATATTATTTTCTCTATATCTTATGTTTTTTTGCTGCATGTTGGCTTCTCAAAATAAGTTGGAAAGAAGCATTGCTCTATACACGCTACATTCGTCCAAATGCCATAAACAGACAAAACCAATCCTTCACCAATTACCATTTTACTACAGAAGGTGCTTTTAGTTCCGTGTAGCGATTGAGATTTAAGTACTGTTGGCATCAATAGCAAGTGATAGAAAAATGTTTTTCTTCCCGTTTTATTTTGATAGTTTGTCCAATCGTCCATCAGACATAAGCTCTCGCGGAGATTCACTTCCTGACAAAAAGGCGTCAAAACAACGTCTCTCCTTTGTAGCCGGATCTTCAATAACGCTGACGGGAGCCGCTTTGCAAATCCCCAACATTGACGCGCGTCGTCGGGTGTCGGCGCCTCTGTCCAGGCGGGATTCACCGCCAGATTAGAGGGCAGATTATTAATCATGAGCGCTTTGATTAAAATTGATTAAACGGGAGGGAGCTCGTTTAACCGCGTGACGGAATGGAGGAAATGGAAGTAAAAAAATTGCTGATACCATTCAGTGACCTGCAAGGTGTTGTTTTATTTCTGTCTTTTTAGGCTTCGTTTTATTTTGGTACAAGCTGTCGGATTTTCATGTCGTTCCGAAGCGCAGCATGGATTAACCTGTCACTAATCCTGATTATTGGCAAGTGAAACGGAGATTATGAACAGGCTCATGGGTCTGAGGCATGACCACGTACAATATCAAGTCATACCATTATCTCACTGGGGAGAGGAGTTGAGCGCTTCTTTCTGTCACCAGATGGGTTGAGATTGTTCCCGGATTAAACAGACAATGCTCACCCTGGGAGGAATCGTCGCTGTAAATTGAATTACAACCATCGTTCCGTGGCCATCATCTCAGCCTCAATATTTCACCAACCGAGTGATGAGGAAGAGTGCCCTAATGGTGTTATGGTTTTCATTTGCACGCAACTGTGGTTTGCACGGAACAGTTTGTCACCGTTTGTCACAATGATGGAGCAGGTTGCTTGGAGGCATTTTCCTTCCATGCGCACTCCTTTCGCCTCGTTGTCTTGGAGTGAATTCAAATGAGAAGAGAAAAGTGAAAACGAAAATCCTAATTAACTTACCGGCTGATGATTTGTTTGATTGACGTGTCAAGGTAGTCATAAAGAGTGTTTTAAGTTCGCTTCTTCAATACACGAGAGGTAGAGCCTGGGTTATTGAGTAAAACAAATACAGTGATTGGTCAATTTTAATTTAAAAATTAAATATTAAAGTCTGAATTCAAAGAGGTGGTATAAATATGATAATACCATAATGCTGCGTGCCCATGACGTAACGGTAGCGTGAAGAGACACCTCGCCAATAGTGAGGGATCGTTTGAGGGAAAACAAATTGTTAACATAAGATGTTTTTTATTGTTGAAAAAAAAAAGTTGTTCCTAATATTTAATTTTGTTTAGCAATATTAAAATACGTAAAGCTCATCAAGGAAACACTATTCTAAAGGTTGTCAAACGCTTTGAAGAATGCTAGTTAGCAAAACTTCAAAGGAACAAACAGCATAATTCCGACATAAACTTTTCTTACGCGTTCTTCTACAATCCATCCTCCTACAATATAATCCATCCTCTAATGAACGCATCCACTTCGAGTGTGTCGTTGGCCTACTTTGTCTTGTCGTTGTTGTTCGGTTTAAATTGCCTGCTTTCCGTCATACATTGTTGAATACAACAAACGCGTTCACGAACGGGAGAAGCGCCTGATGCAAATGCAGTCGCGATAAACTCGGTAATGTTTCGATCATTATGTGGGGCGTCGAAAACACAACCTTATCTCCCGTGTTCGGCCTGTGAATATGCAAACGCGAACATGACGTACTTGTATGCCTCGCAAATCCACCCTCTACCCTTTACTCAAAAAGTGGACTCATGATGCAGGGAGCAATTTAACGAAAGGATTGGCAAAAAAGAAACAGCTATGTGATAAAACCTGTACAGGGGGTGAAAAAGGAAACGACGAAGAAAAGGTGGCTCGTGGAGGTGTTATAAAGTAGCAAACTGAAGTATGTGTATGGCGAGAGAACCGCTCCTGACAGGAAACCGAACTCGCTGAAACTTCGGTATACAATTTTAATAAATTTTGTTTCGTGTCTTATTCATATGCATTAAATTTATGTTTGTGTCATGTTCGTCTCCATCTTCACCCCTTTATCATCATCATTTTTGTTCTCTACTAGGTGCGCAAACTATATGCAGAGAGAAAATAAAAATAAAAAAGGTTCGCACGTGCCACGTTTGTTTGGAAAGTGTTCCTCCACGGAAAGGTGATGGCCTCGGTTCGCTTGTGATATTGTTTGTTCAACTTTTTGGTGGTTATGATTTTTAGTATGCTTTAATTAACTCGACTTTTAATGCATGCCGACCAACGCGAGACCATCGACTTTCCGTTTCATGGATTTTCCATTTTGCTTGTTGGGTTGTATTGTGTGGCTGGATAAATTATGCCTGCCTTACGTTGAGGTGACCGGAGGACCAACTTTTCGCTTCCTTTTATTTTCGGTAGAAAAGCAATTTATTTCAATCTCTATCCACACAACGGAGCTTCACACCTTCACTTCCCAGTGACAAACTTCAAATTTAATCGACTATGAAGCCTCCTCAATTTTCTCGTCATTATCATTTCAGATCCGTCGTTTTTCAGGGGTGTGCAGGGATGCATGATGCATATTCATAGCGTCAACATTGGATGGCTGATCTAGAACTTTGAAAGACCTAGATATCGACCGCAGTCCCACGCGTTTGGGCGCCTTTAGGTCGACGCAATATGTAAATTACATGACTCGTCAGTGACACGATTTTGCTCACAAAGAGTTGCAGCGAAAAACATCTCCACATATTTGAATCGTTGAAAAGTGTTTCGATGTAGTGCTTCGTTACAAATTGAATGTCACAAAGCTTGAGGTCACACTATCCCACTCGTTCGAGCGAACATCTGCAACCATCCTCCATCGACTGTGTATTAATTAATGACTTCAAAGCAAGACCAAAGACTCTCTTATGCCTTACACCTTCTATCGGCAGACTTGAAGAGAGGGAAAACGTTGTCTCCCCTAGCCAGCGCCCTTTTGTGTTCCATCAATCACAAGACTTCCAGTACGACTCACCTCCCGACGCTGCTTGTGGATTAGAGCTGGTGAAGTTAATTGAAATCAATTGAATTTTAAATGACGCCTCCAACAACGAGACGCACGTCGTTGCATGATCGTTATTTGCGCGACATTTGTGAAGAGGCGTCAATTATGATTGTGTGAATATGCGCCCTTCAGGCCCTGGAACAACTGGTACAATGTTGAGGTTATGCGATGGGAAGGGATTTGGGCGTTTCTCGGAACCGTGGCACGTTTCGTGTTGCGATAAGCAAGCGTGAGAGAACCGCAAGCTCGGTTGGATTAAGGTTAACAACTGTTTATCGTAACGACAGCCTCTGACTCATTTGAAGGCCTGTAGGGATGACGTATTCGTTTGAACGGGGGTTTTGATTGCATGTGCAACAAGCAACAACAAAATTGGATGCAAATTACGATGAAATACAAGGCTCTTTGGTCGGGTTTAGTTTCTGAAATGAATTTTCCCTTAGAACCAACCGCAGACGGTGCAGTGTAAAAAGCTTACCACATCGTTTATGGTCTGTAATTTTCAGTACAGGTAAAGTGTTTAAGGATTGTCCCAACTCAAAAGCGTACATCCAGAGAGCCATTGAAAATATCTGAATTGAAGGCATTAGTTTTATAGAAAACCATCGCTTTAATGTTTTCCTGGATTAGACGCGTGATTATCAGGGTGTGTCTCGAAGTCCACGCGCCCTTACAGTAAACTAATAATATAAACTCAACACAAATGCGCAATGCCGTTGTGATTACGTTCACGTCCAGAAGATAGAAGCACCGGCCAGAAGGTCCAAGCGATGACGGCGGGCACAATGAATAGCCCAAACGCCAAACGTCGTTCTTTGGCTCCATGGTGTCCAGCTGGTTTCGTAACACCATGATTGGTGGACCCCATTCTAGCAGCGTCGTTACAAACGGTCAGAAAACGCATCCGAGCTGCATCTCTGCGTGAGTCTGAACGTGGATATCCCGAGGTTTCTATGAGTGATGGATCAAAAACCTCTTTTCACTCACGGAACTGACCGGACGAAATGAACGCAGTCACATGGGCATTTTGCCAACATATCAACACCCGACTCCGAAAGGACAGATGGTGGACAACAGAACGGTTATTCAGAGAAGCGGTGACCAGCAGATGGATGTTCAAAATATTCGTTCCATTTGCGATGACCCATTCCGGGATGTAGTTTGAATAAAAATTCATTTCAATACAAAGCCCAATATTAATTTAAAATACTTGTCGAAATTCTGTTTTAAAGATCTCAAGAGTCAATTTCGCATGTAAAATCCACTGTCCAATACCTTTAGTTTTTTTAAAAGTTGGTGGACATTTACACATAAACACTCAGAAAAGATAAAAATAGGGCATAAAAGGTGCATTTAAATTTATTGTATGTCAGACATGGTTTTATACTTCACCAATTAAAGATTGAGCTTCCAAATTCGACGGATAAATTTAAATCATATGTGGTTTATTTCTCCACATCAACGGTCTTATCTCTTTCCAGTTTGCTTTATTTAACAGCATATCAGTTTGCTGTAAGATAATCTGCTTTAATCGGGATTAAATAGGGGCAATCTTAAATATCGTGTTTTGGAAGTGAAGTGAGATAAGATTCAAGCAAAGTTAAGTATGATGTATTTTTATGGTCTTAAATTGCAACTACCTGAATTTGTAGCATTTATAACGAATTGAAAGATGTAGTTCCTGCCTTTTGCCGAAATATTATATTTATGTAGGTAACGCATATTCATGAAATAAACTTTAATTCCATTCATGACAAAAAGGCAGAATACTGATGCGATTGGCAAAAAATGCCACCCATGTGAATGTTCACTCTAAGAAAAATTTGTGAAACCTGTTTTTGTCCTTTTTCTTCATCCTTTAATAGATTGGACCAGATTGAAACAGAAATGTATGTGATGTTGGTGAGGAAAAACTAAAACACCAGAAAAAAACAACACACATATTGGAAAGATCTTCTCCAGACAGAGTTTGCATACTTTCAAGCCCACTTCTTTGGTGCAACATTACCAGTGAAACATGGATCAGACGAAAGGAAGCTGCAAAGTTATGAATTCAATCAATTTTATTCGAAGACATGACTTCGGCACCAGTTTCCGCTTCACCGTTTCGCATCAAACCATTTGTGGCCGCGTTTGAAATGTTTTTTTCCTTATTTTGCATCTTCCTTCTCTTCTGCTTCATAGCAAACGTAGGCTAACTTTCTTCGGATCAGTTTGTTCCGATCAAGGCGCGAGTTAAATCCAAACTTTTCTTCTACCGAACCCAATCCCAACCACGTGGTATATGAATTAGATACAGGATAGCGATGGAAAATCTTCTCGCGAACTCAAACCCCTTTATCAACCTTCATTCGCGATTTCTTCCCACACGAACTGGTTGCTTCTTGGTATTCTTCACCACCACTGTTCGCCTTGAGCTGCCTCTAGATTCCAGCGTTATGGTAAGGTCTCGGTCATAAACAAGCGGTAAGGAGCATCTTCGCTCCTACCAACGAGTTTGTAGTTCGATAAATATCGGCCAAAGGAAAGAGAAAGAATTTGAATTGCACAACGTTCCCTCAAACCAAAACTCCCAACGTACGACCTCGACGCTCCCGATTCATCATCTTTCCAATTTTTCTCTTCCGAAACTTGGGCAGAAGCTAATAAATCATCAACATTTTTATTGAAAATCTCTACCTTCCATGGCTTAAAGGTATTTTATATTTACACTGGATGTTGCTAAAAGGTTTAGAATCCATATTTTCCATCCTGCAGTGCTACTAGTGCACTTGAATTTACCAAAATAGGAATGTCAATCAATAGTACAATACGTATGAATTCACGCCGTCGAGGTCATTGACCGAGTTTTTAACCGGCGCTGTCGTGGATCCCCATTTTAATGTGGTTTTTCTCTAAGATAATCTCTAAAGTAATCGGTTTACCCAACTGAGTGTTTTTTGTGGTTATTTCAGTAAAAAATACATAGAACAAGCTTCAACCACTAATTCTTGACGAAGGTGAAAAATCACGATTCACGCGCCCGTCAAATCAAACGCCATGAATCACAACTCGTCACAAATAAACCACACGACAAAATTGCCATCCATAGCTTATGGGGAATGTTTTTCCTGCTCCGCTTTTCCATTCTCCCGAGGGAGTTTGATAGCGTGATGCTTGTTTGTTTATTTAGCAATGTGTCCAGATTTTTTTTTTATTTAAGTGGAAAACACATCGAGTGGCTCAGATTATCCATGATGAAAAGAGGGAAACGGAATTGAACTTTGTCATACGAATTTGATGTTTTATCCTATTCTGTTCGCTTCCATAATTGAAACTTTAAAACATTTTCATTACTATGAGTATTCGATGCAATGTCAAAAAGGTTGTGATGACTAAAAACATGAAGACTGAAGATATAATTAATTCCTCGTTTAAGTAACAACATTGCTATCATTAGAGCGAGCTGGATTAACAAAGTCGTTCTCTCTAGTCTCTGAAATTTACCTTATGAAACTCTCTGTATGCCATTTAACAGCCTTCAAAACAATGGAGTGATGGAAATCGAACGAACAGGAATTTAATGACGCTTTGACATCAGCGCACTGGCAGGATTGTCCTGTTTGTTTTCTGATAGCCACCAGTGAACATCAATCGACCGGATTTTAGCCAAACGTACTCATATCCAGGAATGCTTGAAGGAAACACGCCTTTGCGGGAAAAAGGGCTGCGAACATCAAAAATAAAAACTTTCGACGAATATGTGTATAACCTCAAAGGAACATAAATTTAAAATAAATTTGTTGGTAGTCGAACAGCTGCACTGAAGCAGGATTTTGGTTGTTGGAGGAAATGTGGAAACGAAAGAGAAAAACCAACTTTCACCACCAAAATAAGTCACCATTGTTGATTGGATCTGTTTAGGTTCAGCCTAGGTTGGCTTAGGACGTGTGGATGTCATAGGAAGTGGGAAAAGGTAGAGGGATGTCACTTCCCGGGTCTTTCGGTGAATGGATCCAGCGCTTGACACCGAGGGTCTGTGGCAAGCGCGACAGTCGATGGAAAGATAAATTTATGGCCGTCGGCTATTTTAGTTTCTATCTAAAGTTGTTTCAATCTCTGACTCCGGTTTCGGGTGCTGTCAATGGCGTGTGCATGTAACTAGATGGTCATGGGATGTTCTGGTTGGCGGCTCTCTCACTACCAGCCATTAGCAAGGGCACGTCGGGCAACAGCATATCAGATAAGAATGTACTCTAAATCGAATCGTCGAGCTAACGGTTCGTCAGAACATCAGGGATCTCCTGGACAGTTATAGGGAACAGCTGTTGGCGGGAATGGTGATTTAAAAAGTGACGATGGAACATTGTGGATTGCGCAGACATTACTTTGTCCCCACGGGGGAAGCTCGCCGGATTTACGAAGACGAAAAACACGGACGGTTTTCAAAAAGCAGTGAAAATTAATAAAAAAAATTTTTATGAAGAGATTGTAATGACACCAACACGAAGTTAAAACATAAGTTTTGAATTGGCAATAGCTGGGAAAGATGTTTTCCATTGAAACATATACATTACTAACCGAAGGGAATATATAAAAATGTGGAACATGGTGGATTGCTTAAATGGCCATATAGCGGATCGGGCCCTTACTGCATCGGTAGATCGGGACGCATTTGTGCATGATTTTAATGAAATTTATGGTTCTTCTCACAACATAAAATCGAAACGGATTAGGGATGATATCTGTGGAAATTTGGAAACTGTACATTTGTTTTTACAACCCCTCAGCATTGATAATATTGCTGTAAATTTTTTTAACGTTCGTAGATTCAAACGATCAGGAATTATTTTCTGTTTGCTTGTTTTGATGAATGAACTGCTTTTGGTTTAGTTTCTTTTCTGTTTTGGTATTCACATTTGCTTTTTTCTATACTTCTGATCTCAAGTTTGAATAGGATTTTCAGCCCAGAATTTGTAAGGCTTCGACGTATTTTTCATACGCCGACCCAAGGAATCAAACAAATCAAATCAACCGAAGCATATACAGCAAAGGGAAGAACAAATAAAAACAATTGGCTTTGGCGTCACTCGAAGCGGCACGTTCTGTTCAAACAAACGAGTTTGGAAAATTTACATTTGCCATTTGCGCATCATTACGCTGCATTGGCGCCCGTTAGCTGTCGACGAAGAAAAACTATGTAGAAAAACAAAGTTAATACGGGTGGGTGTAATATTCGATGTCATCGATGTTCGAAACCAGATACCTAGCCTAGATATGTCAAAGTGAGCCCGACGGATTCCTTTCGTTACAGTTAGCTTCGGATTTCATACACTTGTAAATAAATCCTTTTTCAACCGGTGAGAAAATTTGTGAAAAAAGATTTACTATGTTTTCTTTTATGAGCTAAAAACATCGGCAGTGAAATCCTATCAAACAATTAACTTCAATTAACTTCGAATGAATCGAAAGTACTCTCTATTTATCTTTAACGTTAATCAGACTTTTACACATGTAAAACTTATACCAAATCACCTCTCAAAACAGCAGAATAAATGATATCTCAAATTTGGTGGGGGTGACTTTACACCAAACAACGCGGTATTATAAATTATAGTGGATTTAGCTCTGAAATCACGGATTATACAGATAGGTAAGTATGAGAAAAAAGGATAAAACGATTGTTTTATAAATTGACAAAACAATTTAAAACAAACGAGACGGAACAAGCACCCGGATAGGTAGTGGTCATGAGGATGAGAAAACAGAATGCTTACCGTTGTGGATGAGCTGTCTCGGACTTTCAGGTTTTTTCCCCGAACATGCGTTCTACGGAAGGAGAAAAGGTTGGAATCACTTATACACCCGAGGAAACAAGAATAGCACCACCCTGTTTTTTGCCGATATAATTTAAATGTCCATAAAATTCGAGCTTTTTCCAGTATGGAACGTTAGTTCAATCAGTTTTACAAGTTTTCAGTGGGTTACGATCGTATTAATTTGGTCTATTAACGTTTACGCCAAATATTTCGTTAAAATGGCCTGGAAGTAAGAATAGCACCACTTTGGTTTTTGTTCATTGATTGAAGATATTCTAACAAAAACTCAATTGAAATAAAATAAAATGATGTTTTTAGTAAGTGTATGAGTATTTGTAACTAATCTCTTCAATATACGGAGATTTGTAGGCAACAAATTATTTTTTCGAGGGAATTCTGCTCGTGATGCTCGCAACTTTCACAAATACGACTTGGCACGTAATTGTTGCTTAACTAATTGAAATTTGAAGGCAACCACGATGATCATGAATAGGCCAAAGCTTTTTAATGAGATTAGGACACAGAGAGTCTATTGGCCACCCTGAAATTTCCGTTCGTGGTTAGGAAACCAACCTAAAGACAGCATAAACTCGTGATTTCCGGCATTATTCTGCTGGAAACCGAAGTCAAAGCCTATAAAACACTCGTTTTGTCTAATTAACTTTGTTTCTAGTATATTCGATATCGTTCTTACTCAGATCCACGGCAAGGCAAGCATTCACCGCAGTGAGGAATCTCCCCATATCAATGGTTTAAAATCATCAATGTACCGG
>KE524854.1:485091-608398 GCA_000441895.2 Anopheles sinensis | reverse complement strand
TTGCTTCGTTTGGCTTTTTTAACATGTCTGATTGTTTTCATTTTCTTTACACCACTTTAGCTACTCCTCCCCTTTTTCTGGGTTCTTTTTCCAAATCACAGCACATTTTATCGTTCCTACCCACCAAACACGCATACACAAAAAGAATTTCGCCCACCGTATCATAAACTTTTATCGAACAGATAACAATCGCATTGAATAGCGCTTCTTCGTGGTCGTTTGGCGACTGGAATTGGCAGACTTCCTTGAAGGAATCGATTGGCGGGCTCTCAAATTGCGATCAATTTTATTTTATTTTATTTCTTTTTTATGATAATGAAATTAGTTAGAATTTTCTTTATTTTCGGACGGTCACCCGTCATTATTTTGTATTCTTGCATGTAAGTTTCACTAAGCATATTGATTCGAGTTTTACGTTTTATTGATTTTCTTTTTTATGAATGTAATCAACAAAAATAAACCAAATCAGCTTACAAACGTTTACACCTAAATCTTTGTTCGATAACCTGTTCAGATCATTCTTAAGTGGTTGTAAAGGATACAGATGACGTGTAAATGAACTTATTTCTTTTAATCATACATGTTTACCTCGCATAACACTGGTGAAATCAGAAATACTGTATTTCGTCGGTTTATATTACCCCTTTTTTGTTTATTGAAGCTTCACACTCACCGGAATACAATTATTAAATGTCACCAAAACAGATTGTGTTTGATTCGTTACCTTTATTGCAATTTGACTATCTTGATAAATTTGCAGATTGGTCATTTTTTCTAACGACAAAACATCTGTTATTTACGAACAATTAATTTTTTTAAACTTCTAAATAAATTTAATAAAAAAGAAAAAATTAAATTTCATTATACAATGCCATTACTTTGTTGCCAACCGGGGAAAGATGATGTTCAGTGATTGCTTGATGTCAGTTGGCAACTCTGTGTTACCCGGTGTTTGGTTCTATCCTGTTGATAACAGATAACGAGACAGCTTACTTCCGGCGAATGATTTAACGCTTCCTTTATTGCACGAAGACCCTTCATAGTTCCTTCGAACCATGATTCTTCTCTTCTGTGTTCGACTGAGCGTAAATCCATCCTAAGCAAATTGTGTCATGGCTTCAGGCAAGTGAATCTTGGCAAAGTAGAGCTTCAGGCAAGTGAATCTTGGCAAAGTATGAAAGCGATGCAATTTGCAGGGTTGCGCATTATTTTGTAATGTGAAATGTAATAATTGTGTAAGTTCAACTTAGAGGCTAGACAGAAAATTGAATGATCACGAGCTAGGATGAATTTGTTCAAAGTTGTGTTCTTTGAAACTTAATTATGAATTAAAACATTCGGTTTTATACAGGGAATCAATCACTTCCACGAGGAGGATTTATTTTCATCCCCTCACTATCGCCGGTGAAACTCGAATTATTTTCTTCGTTCACAAGAAGTTCCCACGACAAACCATGGCACCAGTGAGTTCATCTGAACAAACGACGTACCGAGAACAATAGGTATGGCGTAGTATTTCCTTTTGGTGGTTCAGAAATAGCGGGAAATAACAAACCGCAGAGAAAAATAACATCCATTTTACTCCTCCGCAATAAGGGAAAATGAATTTGTCACGGTTGTTCAAAAATATTGAAACATAGGTCGCAGGATTTGATACGAGTACGCCAGCCAAAATCCCAAACCAATTATTACGCCTGTGGTTTATTGAAATTAAATCATCGCCTGTGGGAAGTCACATCAAATCATCGCCTAACTGAGTTAATATGTTTATGGTGTTAAAAGAATAGGGGAAACTCCAAAGAAGTGCTTCAACGTAAAAAGTAAGGAGAATGAAACATTGGAATCCAATGTATCGTTTATACGTTTACGTTTTCTGCCTTTTTGTTAAGGTTGTTTATTTTGGATATTTAATATTAGATAATTGAAACATTCAATACGTTTTTGAATTTATTTAATTTCGAAGTGGGAATTGATAAAAAAGTGTGAAGAGTTTTTGTTAACGGTGAGTTATTTTCTCCCTTTCCTGCTGTAAAAGATGGGCAAAGTTCATTCACCGGGAAGAATATCCAGCAACGGACCAGCAGACCGGACAAAATAGACGTTCGCTTTGATATTCCCACTCCCCGTACCGCTGGCAAGTCGCCTGATTACACTCTTGGCACCTTGGTGTTGTTAAAATTAAGACAAATCAACCGGTTAAATGAAGGAAGTCGTCTTCTCGTAGGCCAAACTCCCAATGGACCTTCAGAGACCTGCCAGACGGCACGAGTTTACAAATAAAACGAATGACTTACAGTGAAAACGGAGGCAAACGACTGATTCGTGAAGTCTCAGGCACGTTCCGGTTGATAAATGGCCCTAAGCCTCACAGGTCGTCACGCGGCGTCGAGTGAAGAGGGACACGCCCGAGTCACACTTCACTACCGGAGAAAAGCTCCTCCCAAAAACGGAACGACTGCGTAGAAGTTTATGACCCCCGTTGACTAACTTTTCCACCCGAAGCGAGGAGAAAGGTGGAAAGGGGACGAAAGGTGGGTTACCACAAACGCACCCAGCCTTTGAGAGAACTTTCGATTTTCGTTCGTGACAAACCGTAACCGCCAAGGTGGATTTAAATTGTCACCTTGAAACGGTCGAAGCAGCTACGAAACGTCATATGGTTTCTATTTGTGGTTCGGACCGTCAACATTTCGTTTGGAAAGATTGCTTTGATCTAGGTTAGTTTAGTGACCGACTTATCGGTTGGTTGAGCGAATTTAATAACATTAGGAAGGCAGTTATTGTATCTTAAAAAGCCTTTTGCCATATTATTGGAATTGAAGTTTCACAGCCTGTCCATTCAAGAACAATGCCATATCATTGGCAAATGTAGTGTGCAAACTTAAATCCGCGATATTATGAAATGAAGAGGATGTAGTCAGCCTTCGAATTTTTTTTCAGAAAAGATAATAAAAAAATCTAAGAGTGAAAAACCGCTGCCGCATTCTCAACATTTTTTATTGAATCTGGTTCATATTTTTCATATGCTTTGCATGTCAAAACCTCCTCATTGAAGGCAGAGTCACAAAAACCGAGACCCGGAATTCACTAGTTTACACTTCTTTAATAGATTCAATGTGAAACCTGGGAAAAATTGGCGCAGAAAGAAGATTTAGGGCATGATGCGGAAATGGAAGAGTCGAGTTTAAATAATAAATCTTTCCACAAGGATTTGCCCTCCTGGTGCATTTCTTGGCATCACATTAGTTCCATTAACCGGAAGGAGTTAATTACCGCTCTGACTTATATGAACCACACTTGGCCAAGTACAACACCACAATTGTTCTGTATTTCACTCTCTTCATAACCGTTCTAGTATTCAGCTCGCTCGAGTTCGTGTGAGTTATGGGGGTTTCATTCAAACCAAAACTACATACCAAGAATTTTCAAAACGACTTTCAACCATAAATCGGAAAGGTAGGGGAAGTATTTGTATCTCTGTGTGTTTAGAATTCATGCGCCCGTTTGGAGGTAAATTTACTCAGAAAAGCCGAGCGTAGACTAAATATAGGCGATAGTAGGATTCTTGCTAGCTAAGCAGTCGTTTAGAGTTAGGTAGCGATTCCTTATAGGAAGATGACACCATCATGATGATGATACTGAGCGTGTACAAACACTAGACTGGGCAGTAAAAATCCTCTTTGCAGAAATGAGACGCCTTGTTTTAGTGTTTCAAGAAACGTGTTGCGTGCTTGCAATACCGAAAATCACAAATCGTTCCTTTCTGCTACGGAAGCTCCTAGATTCCGATATGAACATCATTCAGGCCTAGCTTCTAAAGACGAGAGAAACAAAGAAAAGTGTTCTATTTTTGCCTTTACAGAGAGACAATCAAAGGCCGAGGGGAGGAACCGAAGGAGAGAGTCTATTTCTGGAGGTATGAAAACGCGTCTATCATTACGTAAGGCATGTGAACGGTAAAACATCCAGTACAGTATGGCGAAGCGGAACACTAAATCCACGGCACACGAAATGAGCCACCAGGCGTCTCCATGAGAAATCTGGGAGCTCCCTTCGACCGGTCAAAGAGGGTGAAAAAGTGGTTGGAGCTCGTCATCACCTGCTTTCCCTTGCCATAGACATTTACTTCGAGCTCCATCCCGACGGCGCCTAGAGACTCTGAATATAGAGTTGAAGTCATCCAAATGCCGATACTTTGAAGACCCGTTTGTTAGTGGATTACGAATGTCAGTGTGAGTTCCAAGGACATTTCCGTTTTCTTTTTCGGGCGGTCGTTTGCCACGTGATTGGAATGTAATGGCAAGCGTGAACGACAAGTATCAGGGATTTGACACCGACACAACGATAAAGACAATCCGTTCGACCGAAACCACTATCAATCACGGCTTTCCTCCCAAAATGTCGTGTTCCGTTTGAACAAACAGTCGTCTTGTCATATTGTGGTCATTTTCGGTTGTTCGTAGCGTGCTTATCGTGATATTTCGTTTTCAGAGCTGAATCCTTCTCGAATGATGGCTTATAACAGTTTCTTGAAATATTTTTATTTTGTTTTATTGTATTGAACTTTTATTGGAGCAGATATGATAACATGAAATAGTGGAATTTCCTTCTTAACAGACATGCAATCGTTTGGTAGCAAAGAAGATGGAGGATTTCGTTCCAAAATTCTTATTCTTCTTGCTTTGAAACATTTTTCCGTAACTTCCGACGGACGTGATTTATGATTTATGAGCTCCACGTCTTAAATGTTGACAGCGCAAAAAACAAAACGCAAAAAATGTTGTGCTTTACGCTTCGAAGGGGATAAATCTATCATGAAAACCACGGTTAGATGAGGTCTGCGATACGATGATGCGTTGGGGAATTTTAATATTTAGTCTGATTACTTTCCCCCTGTGGCTCGTCCTGGTGGAATGCGTAATCAAGACAAAGTGACCAGTAACAATTTCCTGAAACATAAAGTAAATGGAGGCAACAACACAAGACCCATTGCGTTCCACTTCAGAGATGAGGAATGCGTCAGTAGCCTGCAGCCTCATCTATTAGGCAAAGTGTTGACTGTAATGGCGCTTGTTGGACATCAATCTTGTTTTCCCATAGCTCAGGATGTAGCGTTTTCCAATGAACTTCCTCCTAGCAAATATGCATTGTAAAATTGGTCCTGGTTTTCTAAAGATCATTTAAAAAATGTCAAAGAAAAGTTAAATCAACTAGACGGCAGTTTATTACTTGAATTTAATGAATATATCCGTACCGCAATCCCTTCTGGACAATCAATTTAACTTTCTTTAGCTCAATAGCTCGGGTGCATACGGATCAGATTGAAACCAAAAGCCGAAGTGGACGACGGTTAATTAAGCACCGAACCATAAATCCTTGAAATAAATCGGAACTATCGCATCGTATGCCTGCGTGCCATTAATTATTTCTTTCCAAAATCACTAACCCGCCATTTGGTGCCATTTACACTCCGAACTATGGGTAAGATTTGCATCGTCAATCGTTTATTTCTTCTTGCTTCGAAGAACGTTTTCCATCGGACGTCGACTACGACTTTTGAAAGGTAAAGGATTGACTTTCATTAATGAAAACGATGATTTAATTGGTTCACTGGTTTCGAGTGGCCGACCTGAATGAAGGATAATTAATAGAACCGACTGGTCACTAAAGCGGGGAAACAAACTGGAGGTTTTCGACATTGTAAAAGTTACGAAGGACTTTGTGGGATGAAAGCGGCCATGCTTGACGAAATCGAGGGAAAACACAAAATTAATACGAAAATAAATGCCCCACTCTTCGATTGATCCACGAGTTATTTCAAGAGATTCTCGTTTGTTACAATTCTTAAATTTTTTCGATTTCTGAACCATACTTGGCGCAACGGTGGGATAAGCATCATTTAGTGCAAGAGAGAAAAGTCGAAATGGAAAATTCTGAAGCGTAGGAAGGAAACTATTCAATGGGTACGCTCACACATGACGAACCTTTAATGGCGAACCTCTCGCACACTATTACAATCGGATGTAAAAAAAAGGTTCGCCGAACCATTTTACATTTACACGGAACAAACCTATGTTCTGGTTGTTTAGACTGTTGCTAAGCAACAGTAGCGTTGTGAACGGGATCTGCCAAAAGGTTCGCACAAAAGGTTCGTGCTATCCAGCAACATCGGATACCCTTTTCTGCTCGAAAAAGGTTCGCGAACCATGCTCGAAAAACCAACACATTCAAAAAAAGGTTCGCGGATCGTCAAAATTCGAGCAGGGTTCGTGTCGTGTGAACGCACCCAATGTATTTTCATAGAAATAAAATTGAATGATCAACTTGAGAGTTTGTCTGCGGGAATCACAATAAAAAGAGAGGCAAAACCAAGTCATGTTATCCATTTTAATGATTTTTTCTTGCCGAGAAAGAGGAGATACCGTCAAATACGATTACGCTCAGGATATTCCTTTTTGCTTCGTTCCATGTGGTTTAGGATGTGGGAAAATGTGTGACTTTTGAACTGCCCAAGGGGAGTATTAGTTGTTGCATTAACACTGGAAATGTGGCCAATGGTATTATCCGATAATTAAGTATTATTTCCATCCCCATTTAGTTACCACTTAATGGGAGCCCATTCACTAGCATTTTACTCCACTATCGATGACTAGAAGGAAACGGAAAATGGTGTTTTTCTAGGATTGGGTTCCAAATTTCATTTTTTAAGTCGCATAAAGCCAAAACACATACGTGAAATTGTATGAAACGCATACGTGAATGGATATTTGCACTCTGGTTCAGACCTCGCCAGAAACCACGTCGCTTTTCTGCTGCATCTTTCCAGAACAATTCAATGAAAGCGTAGCTGGATAGGTGTTTATGCATTCCAAAGCCATTTTCTCTCCCACGCAAAACACATTGCCCCCAGAGGGAATATGACTCCAGTTTAGTTTCATTAAAATGTAGCTTTAGCCATTCTAGCAGTTCAATTTTGTTTGCTTGCTCTTTTCCGACATGTATTTGAACGAGCTTTTCTGACGTTTTGCAACATTAGGTGGTCGGGTTATCTTTTTGTTCATCCTCTCTTTTGTTCAGTTTCAGTTCAAAACTAGAACTTGTGCTTTCATGCTGTATGAATATTATCAACTTACTCCCACTATTCTATCGTATATAAAATCCGGAGCAAAAATAAGCACTAAAATAAGAATGGTGGGTGCTTTAAAAGTTACTCAAACGGACGGCACTTGGCAAAAGTTTGCTTCACCAAAAACGACCAATTAATTTCAAATTAAAATTTAACCCCGTAACAATAAGACTAGCGATTTGAAACCCAGTTCATTCTGATCCGATGGTGGACAGTGGTGGTTGGATTTATTGGAAGCGACCAAAGGTTGTTTGGAACTGCTTTTAGCATGTTTAATCCATAGATTTGCTATGAGTTAGTTCGAATGGCTTGAGTTAAAATGACAGAAATTTCAGTTGCGTTTACGATTGCAGAAGGATGAATGTCTATTCCTTTTGCTGGCATACTATTTTGACAATGAATAAATGTTTAGACGGTGTTGAAACCGCTGTATCGGTCGGTTCCAACGAACCTGTCCGAACGATAACGTCGCCGCGAAGGCGATGTTTTTGTTACGTTATAAAAAGGAGCGAAGGATGCGCCTTCGCCCTCTTTTTGATCACGAATAGTAGAAGCCAGACAATTTTTTGGCGCTATCAGCTGTTTGTAACACAAATTATCGTGAAATAAACCATAAGATTCGGCAAGAAAAACTGGACGTTAAATTATACGCAAAGAGCCGAGTTAAAGACGGATTTGTCCTTAACAGACGGCTTTTAGAGAAGTTATGATGCTTGCACAATAAAAAAAAGCAGCATGATTGTATTACAAGTCCTCCAGTATACAAACTCGAATGTTAGAAATCCAAACAACTTTAAAAGTTTTTCTGCCATAGCTAAAAGTAAAATATTTCTACATTTTCCATCAGCAAGTACACAATGTTGCATCGAGGAAAATCTTCGAGCTGAAGGGGAGTACTTTAAACCTCCATTTACACTTTGCTTTTACACTCTATCTATCCTTTGTGGACGAAACAATTACGTACGTTTGAGGTGAAAGAGAACATTACAAAGAACGTTACAAAGTTATTGATGGGGTTTTCTTGTTTCAGATTCCAATTCCTTTCTTTTTCAAGTGTGGCATATTTTTCCATAAGCATTTTCAGAGTGCTTTTCTGAAGTGAATTCGATTCGCATTGAATCTTATGTGCCGTGTATAATAAAAAAAAATATTTAGACCTCTTTTGAGGCTGCAATGATTGTGCATTCAACAAGAACTGCATTTCACAACATTCTGTACACTTATTTATTCACCTACATAATCAAACGCACATTGGCTAACCGCATGTTTTATAGCTCACAAACGATTGCTAGTGGTTCATGCACTTCCGCGAAAAGGCTGCGGAACGAACGGTGTGTTCACTAAATAATAGTTTCCACTCACGTGTGGCCATAACCTAGGCCACAAAAACGTGCTCCCGTGCGCTTACGATCCTTGCCATGTGTTTTAGTTATTTTTAGGACAATGTTCGGGTTGAGGCTGGAAAAAGAAAACCAGATGTCGGCTTTTCTCTATGGCTCCTCTTATCCCTCAAACCATTTCGCACAAACTGGAGCACCGGAGCACGTCGATGAGTAAATACCAACGAAACCCAAATAGACAAAGGAATTCGCTCATAAACGCATTCGTCGGTTCACTCCCTTCTGTTTCGCCTGTTTTACTCCTTTCATGCCTATACGGTTTGTGTATGTATCGGATCCTGATTCGTTGCTCTCTTTGGAACCTTTTGTTTTACTTCTGTTTAACCATTTTAAATCTCAACCACCTTTTCATCAAGATAATTTGCTCTTTTTCCTTTTGGAGTGATCCTGTTCCGAGCCCTTCTTGTGGTTTCGTGTCCAAGGTCGACTGATCAAACGACTGCGTGTATGCATTTTCCGCTGCCGGTGGAAAGTGTGGGAAACGGAAAAATAATTTTCCAAGACCCACCCACAGCTTACCGACACCGACTGGTTTCCAATAATAACAGGAGAGTGAAGGTGATGGGCAGTGGTAGCGCAAGAAAATACCACGCCGTAGGTGTGGGATCGAATCCCGAGTCTGGCACTCCCCGGTATTACGAACGGCTGACCACCGGTCTATGATATTACCGTCTTTCGGTCACAGTAACTCTCTACGGAGAGAGGCCTTGTCCCACTTGAGGATGTTGAGCCACATAAGAAGAGAAGAAGGTGATGGGTCTGTATGACACGTCATCAGGAACGATGCACCTACGTACGCAAGGAAAAACGTGGTGAGTTTCATTTATCATCTGGTTCTGGTTTGTGGGAAAGCATACCCGAAACTTTTAGCTGCACAAACCTTCCATGTTTATTTCATATGAAAAGGTGCATCTGGGTGCTGTTGGATTTGTACAAACTCGGTAAGGCAACAATGCTAGTGATGCTTCCGGTGCGAAATGCAAACATGCAACCGAACGGATTTTCCTTAGTGATTTTCGAAGTAGCAGAAGGTAGGGAACACGCTTAAACTAGATTCGCATACAGTGGCCAACTATTTTTCACAGTAAAAAGTTAAATCATAATAGAAAATCCACCACAAACGAAAGTATATCTCATCTTAATATTTGCTCTCATGGACGTTGACCTTGTTTTAAGTATGATGAACATTTTTTGTCGCTTTCTCCTTTATTTGCTCTGCTCTCTATAATGAACGTTTATTGAATATTATTCGTCTTCGCAGGAATTTATTGCTTCGACTGGATTACATAGCAGCGTAATGAATTTCACTGTTGAAAAGATTCATCAAAATTCAAATTGTAATAATCCTAATTTTTTTCAAACGATGCTTTAATCAAACAAAAATTTTTTTTTTTTTATTATCTGTATGACGGACCGTGCCGTATTGTTAGAGCCTATATGCTCTAACTGCCGTTTTGTTTCTCAGGGCATTTCCTCCCTGCTGTTGGGCCTTATCCCGGGCTTACTCGGTTATTACAAACAAAATTTTGCGGGGGTGAGGTGTTCAGTAACTATTGCTCGGTGTGGTGTGGAATTGTGTGTCGGTTTAACTATTGCAGAGGTTGTATGTAGGTATCCGGTTGTGTATTTGTGTGATTTGGGTGTGGAGCTTCTTGGCTGCTAGTGTGCGCCTTTTTTCCTCGGCAGCGCTCCTACTGCACTTGTTTCTTCGAGCTTGTCACCGGCGTGCGGTCAGGACGATGTATAGACTACAAAAAAGAAGAAAGAGAAAACCCTGACATTAACGCACAAGTCTGCCTCCCTGTGGTACGGCGATACTCCCTGCTCTCTGTGAATTCACAAGCTGGACTGGTCTCCGTAGGGTAGGTCTAGATAAACATATAACATGTAGACTTATACAAGATAAGGATTGGGGGGGGGGGGGATAAAGGAAAGGGGCTCATAGGACCAAGCCGGAGTCCCTAGCGTAACGGTATATAACCCTCATGAACGTGATGTCCCTGCTCGCCAATATGTCCCGGATTGGGGTACCCGGGTGTCGGCCGATCCTCTCGGTTTCGCCCAGTAGTGTAGGTCGTGTGGTCTCGAACTCCACGCAGGACCACAGGAGGTGATCCACATCGTGGAACCCTGTACCGCAGCCGCAGACTTTTGTCGTCGCCAGACCAATACGCTGCAGATGAGCATCTAGAGCGAAGTGGTTCGACATCAGTCGAGACATCATTCGGATGAACGCTCTATCCACGGAGAGCCCACCGAACCAAGGCCGCAAAGATACCTTTGGGGAGATCGAGTACAGGAGTCGCCCAAGTACATCCGATTCCCACATACACTGCCAGCGGGCTAGGCAAAGATGTTGTGGTGAGCGCAGGTACTCATGGGATAAGATGGGACGGTCATAGAATGCTCCTTCACGGGCTCCTTTTTTGGCCAGCGAATCTGCCTTCTCATTGCCGGGGATTCCGCAATGGGACGGGATCCAGATAAGCGAGATCCGGAAGGCCTTGTCGAACATAGAGGCCAAGATCTCTAAAATTTTCTTCACCAAGTAGTCCTGGCTCCTTAGAGCTTTCACTGATTTTAGTGTTGCAATGGCGCTAAGACTATCAGTGAAGATAAAATAGCTGTCCGGGGGGCTTGCGCTTATAATGAGAAGCGCGTAGAAGATCGCAGCAAGTTCGGCGGTGTACACACTGCACGGTTGCCTCAGTTTATAGAAGGCTTCCGAGCTCGAACTATATACCCCGAAGCCAGTGCCCTCCTCTGAGGCTGATCCATCAGTGTAGTACTGCTTTTCACTGGGTAGATGGCCATACATGTTCTTAAAAATGCTGGGAACATTCGTCCTGCGAAGGTCATTTGGGATAGTCTTGATTTCCTCACTCATCGAGGATTCTGTGGCTAAAAGGGAACTGTAGGACTCCGGAAAGGCAGCACGGTTTATTGCTGGTGAAGCACTAGGATTGACCTGTAGGGCAACAAAATCTTCGTATACCTTCATGATTTTGCTCTTTGAACCTGCCTCTATAAGCGCTTTAAAATTTTCTATAATCAAGGGATTTGATACAGAGGAACGGACCAAAAGGCGAAGCGCAAGCTGATTGAAACGTAGTTTTAGCGGCATCACTCCGCACATCACTTCTAGGGACATGTTGTGGGTGGATTTCATGCTCCCCAGTGCAAGTCTAAGACACCGGTACTGCACTCTTTCCAGCTTTAAAGTCAACGTTTTGGCTGCCCAGTGGAAGCAGATTGAACCATACTCCAAAACGGATAGTACCGTTGTCTTATACAGCCGCAGGATGTCTGTTGGGTGTGCTCCCCACCAGAACCCTACTACCGTCCTCAGGAAGTGGATGCGTTTAGCGCATTTTTGAATGAGGTGAGAACAGTGCTTGTTCCAGTTGAGCCTGGAATGGAACCAGACGCCTAGGTATTTGAAGCTGTCAGAGATTTTAATCTTGTCGTCATGTAAGAAAACATCGAACTTCGGTGCGTAAAGACCGGCGTCTCTGTTGTTTTGTGTGTTACTGAAAAATGAGAAGACGACCATTTCCGTTTTCGGGGGTGAGAACACGATCCCTAGGTTTTCAGACCACCTGCAAAGGTTGTCCAGGGTGGTTTGCAACGCATCCTGGATCTCGGTTGGATCTCTATTAGCGACTGATATGACGGCGTCGTCGGCCAATTGTCTTATAGAGCAATTGGGAGCCAGACACGAGTCGATATCGTTTACGTAGAAGTTGTATAATAGGGGGCTCAGACAGGACCCTTGGGCAAGTCCATGAAAGCTGGTTCGTTTCAGTTTCACGTGGCCGTTATCGAAGTTCATGGCTTTTTCGGACAGGAGGTTGAAAAGGAAGTTATTGAACTTCGCTCCCAGGCCCGAAGAATGTAGTTTATGGCACAATTTGTGTGGTGAGACTGAATCGAACGCACCCTGGATATCTAGGAATATCGAACCCATAATTTGCTTACGGGCGCGAGCTAGTTCGATTTCCGTGACCAGCAACGCGAGGCAGTCGTTGGTTCCCTTACCTCTGCGGAACCCAAACTGGGTCTCTGACAGAAGGCCATTTGATTCCAGCCAGTCTTCAAGCCGGAACAGCATCATTCTTTCTAAAAGTTTTCTCAGGCACGATAGCATTGCTATCGGCCGATATGACTCGTGGTTTGATGCTGGTTTACCGGGCTTCAGCTTCGCGATAACTTTCACCTCCCTCCATTCTGGGGGGACGATGTTGAGGTCCAACAACTTGTTAAGGATTCCCAGTAATCGCTTCTTCCCCTGGTCTGGCAGGTTTCGAAGCAGTTTGCATCTGACCTGGTCCAACCCTGGTGAGGAATCCTTGCTCGAGAGAAGGGCTAGTGAAAGCTCCACCATCGTGAATGGTTCATCCATATTGGACCCACCGGAAGGCACGATTTGGTAAAAGCTTTGTGCGGGAGCGAAGTCGGGACATAGCTTGTACGCGAACGCTTCGAGCCAGTCACCGGAGAAACTCTCGCTCTCATTTGAGGTGTTGCTATTGCGCATCCTTTTGGCCATTTTCCAAAGCGAACTTAATGAAGTGTCGGGAGTCAGGTTATTGACGTATTTACGCCACCCCCTTTTTTCTTTGCTTTAAGGAAGTTTTTACACCATTTCTCCTGCGTCTTATAATTTTCGTATAAGCTCGAGGAGCCGGTGTCTCGAAAGTCTATGAATGATTTTACCCTGGTGTTGTAGGCCGCTTGGCACTCGTTGTCCCACCAGGGAGTGGGAGGTTTGCGGAATGTCCTTGCCTGGTGAGTGCTTCTTGTTTGGGCCGCAAGGGCGCACTCGTTTATACACGCAACGAGATGTTGGTACTCCTCGAGAGGCGGTAAATCGTCAGTGCAACGAGAAAGCGAAGCGGCCAAAAGTTCGCCGTATCTCGCCCAGTTGATGTTCTTCGTTACGTCATGGTTGACGGGGGCCACGTCTACTGGGCATCCCTTGAGATAGGAAATTTCTATCGGTAAGTGGTCGCTACCGATGGGGTCCTGAATCACCTTCCAGCTAAAATCCAGGGCCATTGCAGAGGTGCATAGCGACAGGTCCAGTGCACTCGCCCTACATCTTGGTGTGGCTATCCTAGTTGCCTCTCCTGAGTTAAGTATCGAGAAACCATGCGTGCTGCAGAAGTCTTGGATGATGGGAGCTCTGATGTCATCTTTCTCTCCACCCCAGTCGGATCCATGGGAGTTGAAGTCTCCCAGGATCAAAAGTGGTGCAGGCAACACCGCTGCAAGATTTTCAAGATCATGTTTGATCTCTACGATTCGCAGTTTTTCCTCCTTGGCTATCGGTGGGATATATATAGACGCTATGGTCACGTTAAGATCGCCTAGTTTTGCCTGTATTGCGACACATTCGGTAAATCTTGATCTTGGGGTCTGTATTTTAGAGAAAGCGTGGTTCCTTTTGATACCGATAAGCACCCCCCCGCCTCGTGTTAAACGATCTTGACGGATTATGTTGTATCCCGGGATGGTTAGTTTTATGTTATCCGATAGCCAGGTTTCGCAGAGGGCAAACACGTCGCAATTATGTTCGCACACTGTCACCTTAAATAGATCTAGTTTTCCGAGCAAACTCCTACAGTTCCATTGCAGTATACTGGCCATTTTTGATTTATTCATCAAGGCGAACCATCATTCTCAAGTATGGCCATTGGACCAGCCACTGTTTGATCAACCCCGATAGGAACGGAAGGGCCAGGGACGCGATCATTTGCCACTGTTGGGGTAGTCTTAGGGATGTGAGGAGGGACTCGAGGATTTCGGATAGGGAGGGGAGCGGGGAGGTCGAATCCCTTTGTGACTGTGTCGGAAATGCTAGATTTTCGGCAGCCACTTCGGGCCGAGGTGGTCGGGTTTTCTTCGACTCTTCCCGGGGATTCAGGGAAGGACGGGGAGAGGGAGCAGCGCCACGCGATGGGGTATCATGGGGGGTGGACGGTTTTTTTGCCCCAGACGGCTTTTTAGTCTTTACTGGCCGATTTTTAGCCCTTATGACCATCCGTTGTACCTTTTTGTATGGTACTCTCGGGCCTCTCGGACTCGCGTTCTTGACCCCATGGCCCGGCGCAGCCGGAAGGGGCCCGTCCGCCTCGGAGTCCTCCGTCAACACGGCAAACTGGTTTGCGGGATCAGCAGATTTAAGAGCATCGCGGTAAGAACCGCGAGCGCGCTCTGCGACCGTTTTAGATTGCTCTTTTTGTAATTTACGGTACACTGGGCACATCGTAACCTCATGCCACTCGTCCTTGCAATGCGAGCATTTTTGGGACTGAGACTGAGAGTTGCAGTCCATGGTCCGGTGTGCACCTCTGCATTTCCCGCACACCAGCCCGCGCGTGCAGAATGGCTCAGTGTGCCCAATTCGGCTGCACCTGGCGCAAGTGGCCACCCTTGGGACGTATGGTCGGCGAATGGGTACCCGGAGCCCCTCGCATATGAGCGCATGCGGGAGTAGCGTTCCCTCAAAAGTAATGCGCAGCGACGAAGTGGGAAGGAAGATTTTTTTCCGTCCTCCTCCGTGGTCGCTTTATAGAGTTTTTTCACCTCCAAAACTTTCACCTTCGGGGTGTCAGGGTGACTGAAAGCACCCATTCCGAATTCCAGGATGACCTCTTCCGGGATGTTTAAATCATCTACCACTCCGGATACCTCTACCGAACTGCCGGGGATATAAACCCGATAGTGCTCCGTGTAGTCTGGGTCAGACGCAATGGTGTTGGCTTGCACCCGGTCCTTTGCGGTGACCTTTATCTTGTTGGGGCGCACCCGAAACACATCGGAGACACCCGGGTACTTAGAGAAGATCGACCGTGCGATCGATCTGACGTCCAGCTGCTTCGTACGCGGCATGAAAAAAACGATTGGCTTCCCTTCCCATGAGGGAGGGTATGCGCGCGGACGGTGCTGCGCTTGTTCCGTGGATTGGGTCATTACCGGGGCAATACACATTGGGGACGGATGATGCGGCGCATCATTGGTAATTTGTTTCTTCGCAGAGCCACTTTTAAGTAGCTCTGCGCCGGATTTTCGTTTGGACCTTACTATCGAAGCTTCGGACTCCGTTATTTCCATATCGGACTCCGATGATCCCACAGTTTCAAACATGGTTACGCCGCGGGGGACGGGGAGGGGACACTAATCGTTGGTAACGATACACTACGCACACACTTAACACTTAGGAACTAACAATCGAACGATCTGATACACGGCTTTGATAAGCGCGTGTATCTCGCTCGAACGGCACCAGCACTTGCTGAGGGATCGCACTAAACGTAGACACCAATTGGCACAAAATAACAAATACCACCACAGATAGCAGCCCAGCGTGCGAGGTTGCACTTGGGAGCTTTGAACTCGGCCGTCCACTTCAAGTGGGATTGACGCTCTCAAATAAGATACGTCCGCTCTCGTCCGAGGCTTGTGGCAGACTGAAACAAAAATTTACTCATCACTCTTTTAACTGCGATATTTTATTTTCATTCTTTAATCAAGAACCATCTTTTGGTACCTAACGCATGCCTTCTTCTACCTCAACGAATTCATATCGATGATTAAAATTCACTTCTGTTTGAAAGTGAGTTCTTGAATTAACAATACTTGTTTTGTTTTTCTTTTCACAAGACAACAAACAGAAGTTGGAATGTGAAAACAGAACACTTATTTATCATAAACTGTAGTACCGCATGACGGTAAAACATGCAAGGGACGACTTTAAAACTTCATGAAGGAACTAAAAGGTTCAAGATGAGCCTTTTTATCCATTCGTGCTTCATTTCTACTCTCGGATTTCTTTTTCCTATATCCAGGATATCCTGAAATGTTAAAGCAATAGAACTGACTACACAAGTGGAAGGTAAAAGACGAATTGTGTGTGTGTTCCGAGTTTGCAGCATTAAGGTTTTTTTTCAACCGGCTATGAAAACAACCAGACTCAGGACGAAACAGAATTTTCCCAGACAAGCGGTTAGTATGTCCGACGGAGTAGGGTAAGGAAATGGCATAGGCCTTATCACACCCTCCGGTCGTGGTAGAACATGAAACAGACACATGCTTTGTCACCTCGAGCAGAATTCTCCTCAGGACTCTGGCGTTTGGAGTATGGTTCCCTTGCAGCATTGGCTCGAGGGTAAGGAGGTCGAGGTTGTGTCTCGTGGTTTGAAGAGAAGTGCGCTTTAATGCGATAATCCTCTTACAAAGGTATGATCGCCATTACTCGTGCGTACGACGAAAGGAAAATAATTCACAAATGCTGCTTCAAGGAGTGAAAAACCCCCTAAATTTTTTGACAGTTTTCAGGATTCTGGTCATCCTGTATCCCATACATCCCGAGAATAAATTAACAGACGGTCCCAAACAGACACAGACCCTCGTATGGCTAAAATTTCAGCAGAAGTTTTCACAATTTCAAGCCAAGCTGGAGCAGTTTAGAAGGATTTTCCTCTTGACTGGGCCACCAGTGCCTTTTCCTCGTTTGGCGAGGCTCGTGTGGATAGGATTAGCTCAGTATGTTTTCATAGAGACGTTGTGCACATTCAGCGACTATAACACAGCACAGGATGGTTCCTACGTGGCTCACTCCCTATGGGGAAAATGCTGATCGCTGTGTTTCTGAAGAGTAGAAAGGGAAAATTGTGGAAAAACTCGCAGAAGTAAAATAAACATAAAATGGTCGAACCTGCAGTCGTCAGCAGGAAGTAAAAATGAAACAAGAAATTAAGTGCAATCTTATTTTCTCACCCAGTCTCACCATTTCATTAACGACCTTAATTAGTGCATCATGACCAGTACTCAGTACATATTCGTAGCATAAAATGTAAATTGAATTAATTTTACACAATTATTTACCTTTATCAGGCTGAAATGGCTGAATCTAGTTCCGCAATGGAATGATGGAAAGGATAATGATGACTGATAAATTAAAGGCCTTGGAAAAAACCCGCAGTTAATACAGACACAGTTTCATGCCCAATTTTCACTTATGGACCGATCGTTTTCCTTTTTTCGTCCCACGTCATGTCTGTTTATGTAAATTATTATGCTTTTCTTTTTTTATTTGTTCGCTCATGCAAACATTAGAATGTAATACGTGCAAATAAAAGAAGGAGATTTGATAAGAATGTGACATGGAAATAAAATCAATCATGAGTTCGGTTTAAAAAAACCTAATAAGAATGTATAAAACAAACATAGAAAACCATGAACACTTAAGAGTGTAGCTACCAAGCAAGTACTGTAATTTTAATACGGTGAGTCTCCCATCTCTGAGATTCTTTTTTATTAATCCACCAAACAAGAATATTTCATTCATTTCACTAAATTCGTTTCTCAATACTGCATTGACTACTATTATCAGTTCTCCAGTTCATGGTTTATTTATTATCCTTTGAATGTGTAGTCACTATTGGTGTCAGACTTATGCTGCACTTGAAGCGCACATTCAAATTTATTCAGCCTTACTCATTTCTACGTTCCAACATTTTTTGGGAGGCATGCGGTTTTTTGGTTTTGTTTTTTCCCTCTGCAGTCTTTTTGCAGATCGTATATTTTTACGAATGTTGCGAATTGGGTGGAGGTAATTATGTCAATATAATTATCAATATATCGCGGGGGTCCGCGACAGCCGAGCCGACGCTACCGGTAAGAAAATCGGCTCAAGACCTCAACGGCGTGGGTTCGAATCCCATCCGAGACCGGGCCCTCCCCTGTACGAGAGGAGTGACTATCCACGTACATGAGGGAAAGTCTTGTAAGCCCTTAATGGACAGGCATAACCAAGAGGTCGTTACGCCAAGAAGAAGAAGAATCATATCAATTTAAAAATCTTATGTCCTTATTGAATAGAATTCAACGAGCAAAAGTTCGATTGCAGAGAATACTTCACAAACTAAAGTCAATGCATTGATCAAGGCACAAGAGCGAATTCTATTTATCAAATTACTTCAACAGAAAAAACCATCAACTCATGATCGTGAACATCAATTAATTCATGCCCCAATTCATTCTATGAACACCTAATTTATTGGCACGCGGTGTAAACATTTACACTCTCTTCCGTCTGGGAGTTAGAGCTATTAGCCGTGTTAAATTTTATCAACATTTCTAATTATCAGCACGAACGAAACGGACAAAGTGGTATGTTCAATGTTTCCCGTAATTATTTGGATCAGTTCCGGAATTCCGGACTTCATGGATGCCGGTCGTTAGTGAGAATAATGTTGCGATTTATTCGCTCAAATGCATTCTGATTATGTTTTTCGTGGGTTTAACGTTGCGAGTAGCATTTTCATGGAAGTAGAAGAGCAATTGAAATTTTTCAAGATGTAAAGAGGTTTAACGAATCAAGAAAAATATTTCCGTCACTCGTTAGGACTAGGGGATAAAAGAAAGGGTATAACTCACAATCACAGTCACTCGTTAGAACTAGGGAAAAAGAAAGTGGTGTTAAATCTTCCCCAAGCAAAAACTCAACTAACACCGATTGACGTGTTTATCCAACCAAACATAACATGCGATCCCGAAGAGCGGTGCTTATAACTAGAGAATGAACAATGAAATGTGAACATGTAAATTGAATCGCAATCTAGAATCAGTTTTCAACATAACAAAAAAACAACCCTTTGCAACGAAGGGTCTTGCTTGCGCTTTTTGACCGTTAACCAAATTCAGTTTCTCCACCAAATCAATTCCGGTTTTTGTTGGCCATTTTTCCTTTCCTAACATAAATCCTAACACGTGGCACATGTTCAGATCATAGTGTGGAGTGTTCAAATCTGCAGTTATTCGTGCAATTGAGAGGGACTGGTCGAGGTATTCAGCAACTTACCAATTTGATTGATCAAATTCTAAGTACTTGCTAGAAAGTTTTCAAAAATTAATTAAATTCAATTGAACTTCAATTCAATTCAATTGATAGAGGCCCAGAACATTCCCAGGATATAGGAATGAAGTGGCGACCCTGCTTCGTATTTTATTAGTTTATGGACATAGTTTTTGAGTGGCGAACATTCGAATTAGAAGAAGAGAAAATGTAGAATTATTTTGAATTTGAAATGAAACGAACAACAGCGGTTATAGATAATCTTTGGCACAAGTGTATTTTGCTTGATTTAGTTTTATTTGTTTAAGCTATTCGTTGCAGGTGGCTTTTTAAGAAAGGTGAGAACACAATTGATATGAATTGACAGTTCAAGTTTGAAGTAACACTTAGGGTTAATTACTATAAGTTGTCTACAAACGGACTGAAGTATTTGAAAAAAAATTCCTGTGTTAAAAGTTTGAATCCTCTATCAGTATTGCATGCATAATTTTGAGTATAAATTTCATCCTACAGCAAATATCAACGGCACAAATTCAGTAGAAAACGGATGCTTTTATAATAGATTCCAACACTCTCGTATTCTTCCTGGCATAACCTCAAAAATACAATTTGTTGGTCTAAGGGAAAAACTTCAACAGACGTCCAGAACTTCAACAGAAAAGGGAGGGTGAAGAAATAAAACTACTATTCATAGTGCATCATTTCACGGAGTTTAGAGGGAATCCCGGAAATTGTGGATAACATGGAACAGGAATCCAACTTCCAACTTGCATAAGTGAAACTGACATTTTAAATTCGATAAACCTGCCGGCGCACCCCGGGAGACCAAGCGGAAAGGGCAGACCACCCGGAAGCGATAGTGTAAAGGGATCAGAATCGGGTGCTTCTGGGGGAAGGGGCGCGCTGGGGCGCCTAACTGGAGATGCAAAACAGTGTCCACGCTGAAAAGGGAATTTCTGGCGAAGGTAGAACGGTATGCACAATCTCGGTCTTAGAAAACAGCCGGACTAAACGCACACAAACGTTGTTTGATTTCGGACAATTTCGGTGCATTAAAGTATGAAAAATCGTAATCAGACAGTTTTTCAACGATTTTCTGTGCGGAAATGGTTATGTCTCCCAAAAGCACACAACGACTTCCCGTGGACTATGTCCCGTTCGATATTGGAAGAGACAAACCTGGTTTCTGTTACTGGAATTGTCGTCTACTGGAACAGCGTGTCAGTTCTTTTCCAGATGGTTTTATTCTCAACCAGTTTTTCAGTTTTACTTTCAGAGACATCCTGAAGCGCCCGGGAAATTGAAAGTCATTGGCAAATTGTTTTCCTTACAGTTTTCTCATCCCCCTTAGGGTTGACACTTTCGACACACTATTTTGTGCAACGTCTCGTTATTCTGGAGTCCTGGAGTCTTTATACTGTTTCCGGTTAGTCTGGAGTTTGGCAAGAGTGTGCAGAGGATAGTCCATTTGTTAGTGCTAGTTTCTGGACTTTCTATGGTTCCTCGGTGGATTTGCCTTTTTGTTGCGATTCATTGTTTTTTTAAATTGCATTTCACGTGTTTTCTTGAGACTACAAATGAACCTGACAAATTGGCCGAGCTAACATATTTAGGGCGAGCGTGAAACGTTTCCCTTCGATTTGCATAAGCACTCTGTTTTGGTCCATTCCAATTGCGGTTCATTGTCAGGAGAGATTACTAGAGATTAAAGCAGAGTTTTCAATTGTTGACCACCAACCGACTAACATGTGTTTCCCAGTGTGACGTAGATGTCTCGTAGATGAAATCATGTGAGATCTTTTCTTGGAAAACCATTTTCCTTTTGAAATAAAAGTTTGCCCCAGTAATTGTTGTAAATTGATTTATTCGAGTTATTCAGGCATCATCATTGTTGAATTGTTTTGGAAAAAAAAATTAACAACAATTGTGAGGTAAATGATAGGTTTGATATCTTTTTGCGGACGGAAGTAATCGTAAAAACACAGGAATTGTTAAATGTATGCATAGTGTATAAGTTTTGTGCACGATTGGGGACACCCCCATGATATGTCTGAAAAGCCTACACACTACACTTAGGTCCACAAACACTCTTAAATTATTCCTTAAGGCATTGCATTGTCCATATGTTATAGTATTATAATACACCATCGTGATTCATTTAAAATTACAGGTGCGTCTATCGTTGAGAGGACCAAAAAAATATAGTAACCCCATAACAATTGATACGTTCTATTCTCACGGGAAAGGCTTGGAGCTTGAGGCTTCACCAAATGAGTTTTTGATTGAAATTATATAATCGTTGAGTGACAACAAGCTGGTAAAATAGTTGGAGATTTAAATTTTGAAATCAAAATAAAAACTTCACCTGAAATCTTATCAAATGGTAATAAATGTCGCGAAAAATTTACATTTTCAAGAAGTTTAAATAAAAATTCGAAATAATGTATTGTATATCATTATTCAAGTGCATTGAAGTTGCCCACATCGGTCCCTAGCTACCTACTCTCTGTCTCTTTACTTTGAAGAGTTCAAGTGTGGAGGTTGACAAAAACATGACGAGGAAAATTATTATTGCCAAACTTTGACGCTTTTTACCGTTGTCACCATTTCTGAAACTAAAAGCATTGTTTTGAACAATGTTGACGAAGCTGAGATACCGATTGCATGCATACAAATCTTCAGATTTTGTACGCGATAGTTATAACGCTAATGTTGGCAAACGTGTACGTAACGTTGTTGCTTCCGAACAGTGTTATCACGTAAAACTTATATTGCCCAGGAAATTACATTTATAATGTTTCAAAATGGTTCATGCCACCAGCGAACGAAGATGGCAGACCCCAACCGTGGCACATTCAGCACCATCATAATCCGGAAGCCTTTAGGGCAGGGGTCGGCATGCGTTTCTAAAAAAGGGCCAGATGATGGAAAAAAAAGTCGCAAGTGTGTTGTTGTAAATAGCAAAGTTACATAAAACTGTGTTATAAAATGAAATTTTTGAACATTATACCTTTAATTATTTGAACCATGTGGCCTTATGCTCGTTGAATTATGTATTTTTTCAACATACAACTGTTGGTTCATTGTAAATTAATTTCTTTTATTACCATCGACATCAATCCTCTACTCAAATCTCGAGGTTTTATGGAAACTTTTGAATATTGTGTTATATATTTATTTTTCATAAAGGTGTCGAAAGTTGTATTCCTTGACTGTGGGAGTGAAATGAACACGTTATTTTGGCGCTGGAGACTTGGAAATTGTCGAGCGATCATAAAAACACGATAGAAAAAGTCTAAAAAAGTATACTAGTATGCCATTGGAGACCTCGTTCAACAATTTCAACGTGTATTTTTGGGAGAAAACAAGAGTAATATTGTGAACAAATTCGTCAAGAACTGAGATTTTTTCATATGTTGCACTAAAATTTTATTTAAAATTTAAATTTTTCACTAAAATTTTCTTAAGGGCCGAATAAAATCAGTTGGCGGGCCGGACTTTGCCGACTCCTGCTTTAGGGGATTGAGCTTGGTTTCGGGGAATTGAAATTGGTCCACCGTTGGAAGACAACAACGCTGTTGGTGGCGTTTATTGACGAGCACTTTGAGTCGTCTCTGTTTTTTAAATGGTTTTCGTGCCACAAGAATCCCTCAATGTCTTGCGGTAGTCGAGTATAGCAATTTTTTTAGGGTAGAAGGAGTGACCAGAAGAGTACCGAGCGGAAAATGGAAATAAGAATGAAACAACAATGTCAAGTCGTTGAACGGCAAAAAACCCTTTTGTACTCTTTAAATCGGTTCCCAAATGAGTCAAAAAAAAAGAGTTCATAATTTTACGAGTTTTCGCCGAAGCGATATCTTCCTCTTCTGTGGAGTATGCTGTCACTGGGGTGTGATGCATCCAAGAAAGCAATCAATTTTTGCTCATTTGCGAACAAAAACTGGGTAACCAGCATCGTTTATCGCCCTCCAAGGACCAAGAGATAACGTAGGGGAAAATGAGGCAATAAATGATGCGAAATAGTGGCCTCAATGCGATTGATTTTTGTGAAAACGAGATAGTGCTTATTTATTTTTGTGGATATTTGCTGATAAAAAAAATGATGTCAAAGACTCGAAGTGGTTGTTGTTTCTGGAAACTTAGAAGGTGCATACAACCTTATCTCTCCTTGTCCTTGTGCATCACAACAAGCCCACGGTTTCTGGTGTCAGCACAAACAAGACAGGCTTAGTTGTAGTAGGTCACGCTTCAACGTAACCCTTGTGTAAGCGACAAAGCTGATCCCTGGAGGGGAAAACATTTCAATCATCACGTTCCGTCGGGTTGGATGTGCGCGAGGACCGTTTCTGTTGAGTTTTGAGACCCGGTGTCCCGGGAACCTGAGCTAGCAAGTCTCAGTTCATTCTACGTTGGTAAGTTCTCTTGCTTCCGTTCTCTGGTGGAAAAGAAGGAACATAAAGAAGGGAAGTGCTGTGCTTATCTAAAATACACAGGAAGAAAACTTTCATCACTTCATTATCGTCATTACACCAGTGTCAAACGCCCCCGGGGATGTTAGGTCAACTGCTGTACTTCCTGTTGCTGAAAATGGCGAGGAATGGTGCAAAGATGCACCGTCTGGTCTTTTGCCAGTTTTGGTGAGTGGAATGCCATTCGGAAAAAGCAACACCAAGTAGTGGAGCACATTTATAAGGTAGTGAAAGCAATAAAAACCGCTCAAACAAGGCATTGACGTGACTATTCTAGATCATGTCATCCATTGAGTGGAACCCAACGACGATCGTGGTCTGTAAGTGAAACGGTTTCTGGTTTGGTTTATTTTGAACCTTCCATCATCCAATTCATTTTTTCGTAAGATCTTTATTTGAGAATGTATCGACACGAGAAGTAAACATGCGTCTGTTGGAACCAGAGAAGTTTAAACGTTTTCCCCAAGTTCACCCTTGCTTCGACAACGCTCAAAGTTCTGACTTTATCTGCTGTGAGCCTGGAAGGAAATAGAAAGGGGCATAGAGGCTCTCTTGTCTTAACACATTATCTGGAAGTGAGACAAACACAACGAATTCAACGAAAAAACATTTCCCTACCCATGCTGCTCATGTCGCCAGGGCAATAACACGCAAGCGGTAAAAGGAAAACTAAACCTGTTATTACTTTTCTTGAAAGGAAACTCTCAACAACCAAAAAGGTATGTATGGTAAGCTTGACAAACGAAGAGGACGATGGGATCTCTAGAAATGCGTGGCACTTAAGTGCGTCGTATTAGTGTGTGCGAGAACATGATCTTACTAATTATCGTCGCGAGAAAATATATGCGCTACCACTTGAATGTTACGGCTCGTGGGGAGGAGCAATGGGGTACTTTGTATAGGAAACGTGTAAATTCAACAGATCTGGCAATTCGTTATGCATAAACCTAAGGTCAAAAATATTATGTAAAACCTGAATGTATATTTTTTTTGCTAGTTTCCGTTTAAATGCATTGTGGATGATTTAAAAACCTTTACAAATGCACACTTTTGAATTACAGCTCTAGGTGGGAAAGCGCCAAAAGAGAAGTTCATCGATCGATGGCCCCTGAGGTTGGTCATCGGCTCTGGTCAAGGTTCATAAATAGAGTGAGTTGGGTAAAAAGAGTGAGTTGCGATCAAACTTAGGCGAATAAAGACTTATTTTTGGTTCGCTCAAAAAAGCGTCCCTAACAATTTATTTAATCCTGTTTTTTAATCGCGCCCGTTAGGCCGTGTCCGAACATTCCAAAAATTAATCTTTTCTAAAACTAACAGTTAGCATCCGTTGGTTGAAAGCATAATTACTTTGGCAAACTTCGAGCCAAGTGACGGATACCTCTCGTGAAGCTTATAACAAATTTTAAACTGTTAAAAAATATCGTTATAATTAATCCAAATCATTAGCTAAGCCTTTTTGTATTTTAAAGTCGACAAACTGCAAGAATGGAAGACACCTCGTTTCGAAAGAACTTTCCGCCAATCCCGGAAGTAGATATGAAATTTATGGCAAGTAATTTTATTTGCACATCCTTTAAAATGCCAGAGAAACTTTTTAAGTGACGAGTGTTTCAGTGTTTTATGACTTCACTGAAAACGGAATGTGGTAAAAAATAAATAAAGGTATTCATATTCATTCACCTACGCTGATTAAAAAGAGAGAAGTTTGTGCTTTAACTCGGGTCTGCTAAGAAGCTAGTGTTTGCATATGAATGAAGAAAAAGAGTTTTCTGAAAAAAGGAAAACAAAAAATCCAGCTCCTCGACATGGTAGAATCCCACCGTAATATTAATGCAAAGGATGCGCTTAGCCCAAAAATGTTTCGTCACTTTTCATCACAATTTGTTGACCACCTGCTGGCTTGATGTGTATGAAAAAAAGGTCGCCGTTTACACTTTTAATTACCTTGTCACACAAAGGGCGGGCGAGATTTTTTTATGTCACTTAATTCCGGTACCTTTGAGAAAGGGCAATAGAATGGTTGTTTTTGCGTTACGGATAATTATATTTCAGCTCGAGTTTTTTTCTTTTAAGAACGTTCTACCTTTGATGTTTTTCGAGTGGTGTTTATTTGTTCCTTGTTCTAGAGATTTTTTTGAGCGCACTCTTTGAATTTTGATATTTACCTTTTTCTTTGACTCAGTCATTTTCAACCTTTGGAATGACTTCGATTCGGATGTAACGTTCAACGATGCGTGTAACACGAAAAAGTGATGTCATTTACCGAGAAAAATGGTCATTGTCAAGATAATCACTTCCTTGTTTCCCGGAGATCATAAAAACGTTGTAGAAAATGCCCCCAAACAGCTGGTAAATAGGTTATCTTTCCTCGATATTCAAGCTCAAGTTTAAAATATTTGAACAGGATTAAAAAACTAAAATAAAAGTTGATGTAATCCATTTAAAATTCTTCAAAAATTTCTCTCAGGTTGCGCATTTCAGAAAAACTTGGAACAATAAAAAAACACTTTACGTCATTAAACAAATCAAATTTGTCACATTGTATTCGCGTCATATCCACGTACGATTCAAACAGTCACTGCACGATCCAGGGATATCAGGGCTCTCAGTAAATGTCTGGATAAATAAACAGAAACAAATAAACAGACAGGCAACATCTGCTAACTGCTTTCGTCTATTTGTGTTTTATTTTTTTCTTTTAACTATTTCCTCCATCTCTATGTCATCTTATTTAAACATAACCTCTATTAAGTAATTGCATTGAATTAACTCAAACGTAAAGCATATCCATTTTTGGTATGCACGCATGTTGAGTGTTATGTAGTATGAGTGTTAACTAGTATCCCTTTCCACTCTGATGGATTGCTTTTATGTGTCAATTTGCTCAGTTTACATTGGCCCTTAATGTGATCGCGCGATGGTTTTTTTAATCAAATGGCTCGTTCTAACTCAACCCCTGTTGAATTTCTTGTAGCCATTAACAAGCCAATAAAACAACTTCATTGTTTGTCTTTCACATCACAGATATCCTGAGATTTTCAAAATGGGTTGGCAAATAACACTCTTCTCTCAGTTTTGTTGAATGCTCGCTTAAAGAAGTTGTTCATTTTGTTGAGAAAATAGAGAATTAGTGTTTTCGTGATGGGAAGGGTTGAGTTTGAGAGCCTTATTTGCCCATTCGGTTAACCTTACATTGACCTGGTTAAGGATCTTATATGAACTAGGCGTGCATCCACCCGTTAAAGAGTGGTTATAAAGTTTTTAGAAACAACTAACCAGAGCATTCACCGAATTTCCTCCGGAACATCCGATTCACGAACGGTGTTCGATTTGTTTGCGAATTAGGATGTGTAACTATTAAATCATCATCATCAATTAGTACCGTCATCGACCACCTGAGCCTGTCGCTCGAAAGAAAACACCATCTATCTTCCAACGGGAAAAGAACTATACAATGGAGGCGCCCAGTACTTGATGATTGAATGAAAAAGTTTGCACCAACCGCAACGCACAAACAGGCACACGCATGGGTCGCTTGTCCGTGGCGCAATCAGCAGCTTCCTCACGACAGGACACGATTCTAATGACACTTACTTGGCCACGTGAGGAATTGTTTTGCCTGCTTTATTTGTTTGTTAGGAAGTGTTCAAACTCCAGCTCCAATGTTTGAATTGTGGAAACATATTAATCGATGATTAAAATTGAAGAAATATGACATAATTAAATTAAAAGGGCGATAAATCCTTAGAAGCTACCTTTGCGTATCATTTTATTCATCACTTTATACATCCAGTTGCGTCGATTCTGCACAAATAATAATTTCACACTCGTTGGAGCAGATAAAATGCACATGAGTAGTATGTCGTGTTGTGTATTTTATACGTGTCATTTTCGCCTTCCTCTTCACTCCTTTTCCAAGCCACGTCAGTGCAATGATGCAGATATTTTCATAATTTTACCGAGAGTGGACACTTGTTCACATTCATGTTTGGCAATATTTTAAATTGATTTACGGAGTGGGAAGTCTGTTGTTATAATTACGCCATAGTTGGGACGCAACCGAGTGAGGCGTGGTCATTTTTATGCAGCCATTTTCGCACGTGTGTAAGTGTCGACTCGGTTGGTTTCCTGGTTTAAGCAATATAATAATGGTGCACGCCCAATGTATGTCCTTTTTTGTTTTCATCGTGTTTGATTAATTGCGTGCATTATAACCCAAGATGTAATCAAACGAGGTATAATGGTAATAATGGAGCCTATGGGATTCTTAATAATTGAATTATAAAACTGTTTAGATTTCAAAACTGATGCTGACAAATTTACCACGTGATCAATTGAGGGCTTTTTTTCTTGTTGCGCCAACAAATGAGAAAAAAGGAAATGTAGACTCGATTAAGTTTGCTTCAATAGTTTACAGTGTTTGATACTTTTATTCAACCTTTGTTTTGCGTTTGTGTTTCGTTTCTCGTTACAATGTTAGTTAATAGTTTTTCATTTATATTTCACTCAATCCTCGCAAAAAGTTCATTACAATCTCACACTTTGTGCAACTAGTGCTTTTGTTTGAGCCACCAATTCAACTGTATTCCAACCCGCACCTTAACTTTTGTGTCTATAAACTGTTGCTCAAATATTTTAACATTGCCATTCAAGTATTGTTCTTTCTTCCAGTCAGTTCCAGTCATTCAATAAGTTTTAAATTGACAAATTGCTTCCAACAAACGATCCTTCGAAACTTCCTAGGCATAGGATGGTTTGATTAGGTTAAAGCGTTGAGTGAACATTTCATATAAGTTTTTCGTTCATTTGCTTAAATATCGCTCGGATGCAAACATCAAAACTGAATACAAGGTGGTGAAGCACCGATGTGATCCATTAATGTTACATCTTATTTCTGCTATGTTTTCTTACTTTCTCAATTCGAGGAATCTTCACAATAAACGTACAAAACCTTTATCATAACCAAAGTTAGGAAGCAATTGTCAGATTCATTAAACTACAACCCCAAACTGCAACATACTTTTTACTTATACCTTAACATTTCTAGCATTGTTACCTAGCTACATTCCCATCGTTACCCTGCTTTCAATCTGTATTAAAAGATTCAACCACTTTGATCGTTTTATTTTTTGCCTGCTTATAGTAGCAGCTAGTTTTGAACAACTATCTCATTTGGATAAATCTATAAGAGGTATATTTTTATAAATCTGCTATATTTGTACTGCATGCTGTTATCCGTTCATAGCAACGTGCCGCTGCTGAGCTCCAGATCTGAGATCGCAGTCATCGTGATTGTCAATATGGTCGTGACGTTAGCTGGCCTATCGTATGAGGATCGTCCACGATCAACCACTTTGGTGTTGGAGATGGCGATTCGATACACGATTACCTATACAGGAAAACTACCACAATCAGAACTAGTGCGTAGATCATTCATGAGAATTTCCATCGACCGGAGCTGGTCCGCGTGGCGCTGGAGGTGAAATAGTCGTGACACTTTCCGCTTTCCGGCATGTAATCGACGCAGTGCATCTGTTGAAAAACATGAAGAAAAGAATGACAGAATTATACAATTGGTCGAAATGAATGTGAATTTATTTAATTATTTGTTTACTTTGGTATGAGAATGTCAATTCAGTTTAATTTAATGTTCAGGCACGATACACACAAAAGCTGTAGATTGCCTTTTTCCAGACTATTACTTCCATTTAAGCATGGCCCAAATTGGTATAAGAAGGGAAGGAACATGTTGTGTCGAAAATAGTGCATGTTTATTTGGTTTTATCCTGGGAGTGAATGTGCTGCAAAATTTAGCCAATGTGGCCAGAGAAGTGTCCATTGCAGCAGTGCACCAGAAAACATCCATGTGGAGTTGGGTTTCATGTAGCAGTGCACCGATATAGACCATTAGAGTGGCCGGCACGTGCAACAACCTAGTATAAAAAACAACCGTAGGGAGGAAGTTCCATCAGGTGGTAAATGGAGGCTGAAGAATGGTTAAACCCTCTGGGGTGGAAATAAGTTAGTAACGGGTGAACCGTATTTATACCTGCACCCTTATTTGTGTGCAACAAAGAGAGCGATAAAAAAGGTAAACGGTCTCTAATGCGAGAATATTATAATTCAGCTGGTTATTTTTATGCAACGATTGAAATTAGTTGTAATACAATGTTCCGCGGTATTTGTCAGGCGGGATGGACGAATGGATTAAACGATGCAATTAAACAAACAATGGACAGGTAAATAAACGATTTCATTGGGTTGTTTGCTTCAATACAATACGATTACGAGTACCTCGATTGAATGGTGTACAGCGCAGATTATCAAAAGTAAGAAGATTTAAAATAAACATTATCTTTGGTAAACTTTTCAATACAATGAAAACTTTGTATTAGCAATTCTTGGTGATAGCGATTTCATGTATGACACCAGCTTTCCTGCCAGTATTACACCAGTTTTCTGTTTTGAGTTGTATCTTTCTGCTTTAATATTAAGGAACTGGTTTTTTCTCTGTCTGTCTCTGATAATGCAATAATTGCAATAATTGCGAATGTAAGTTTGCTTTTTTCTGGCTTAATTTATCTTTAATTAAACACATGAAGCTATAACAAACGCTCAAAGCCAACCAACCAAGGAAACTCTTCTTGGAACGAACAGAACTGTCACCATTGTCTCCAACCCTAACCATTTCAGTGAAAGCCTTCTTCCGGTTGAACGAAAACCTACCCGCATCAGCGTGTTGGACATCTTGTCGAGGAATTTGCGCGTCAAAAGTGCCGTCTCGTCGCCGCAGGCATGCCGCACCGTGAACTCCGAGCACTGCATGTACTTCTAGAAGGCACTGTGTGAAAAGCATTGGATAGATCATGAAGAGTGAAGAAGTGCAGAAAGTACGTGGATGTGGGTATGAGGTCTAAGGTCTGTGGGTATAAGTCTAAGATGCAGTTCTACATATTCGGACGACTTCACGCGAAGGCCAACAGGATTAAGGCCGGTTTAGGAGATGAAGATAAATACAGCAACGCTACTCGGTTGCGCAAGTGCAGCGTGTAATCGGTGTGAAATTGACGGGAAATGCACATCGGTGCAATTGACGGGAAAAGCGATAGATGCTGGCATGAAGCGCAGTTACGTGTCTCTAGATTCATAAGATATTTGGAAGGAGTCATCAGATGTTAGGATACTGTTAAAAAAATGGGTTTTTAAATAATTCACTTAAATGTCATGGTAACAATTAAATACCTTCACAAGATTCTTTGCACTTCTAGCATTGCAAGTCAGCGAAGTCTCTAAAGTTCTGGTTCGATGGTACAGACCGGAAGAAAAAAAAAACAGAAAACATCCATTATTGATCCGACGGTGGCAATTTGAAGATTTTCCAGTACGTTCCAAAATTCGTCGCGTTTTCCATGAGATGATCTGTTTTTGGTTGCTGTGGAGGCGTCCTTTTCGTTTCTTAATGGTCATGAAACAAAGGTCAGTGAGAGTTAATTTCTAGCGACGTGCAGGAAGTTCGTGCAAATAGACAAGATCACCTACCGAAAAAGAGACACGGAAAAGAGAAACACCGCCTTGGGCCCACAAATTGAACAGTAATTGTCAGAGTTTCGCTGCCTCAGCCTCTAGATGGAGCAAAAAGCGTTAACGGAAATCCATCCACTAAATGAAGATTGCAATGGGCATCCCGTATGGGTTTCCATCCCTTGATAAACCAGACAAGTGTGACGAGGTCAGTATATGTGCGATTGTGTGTTTGTCGATTTTCATTTCATGTAAAACAATAAATCCAGCGTCGTCTGAATGTTACTTTCTACATGAAAGGATAATCGTTTGTGGTTTTTATGTGATGTTACTTTTCCTCCTTTTGTGCTATGGATCGTGAGTAAGTCTGAAAAGTAACAAGTCTGACACGCTCGTTAGTAAACCGAACGATGTTTTCATTCCAGATTCCTCACGTCGACCGAAGCTATTTTTCCCATTAGTTCCTCTATTTGTGAATTTCACTTTTCTGCCTTCTGCATTTTTCTTCCTTCACCGCACGATCGACCTCGAGTTACCACTATGGATGGATGGATTAAACTATCCATACATTGTAATCAAATAAGACAGCAGATTGGCTTCTTAGATACTCATACTTAGATTTTTCCAATTGAGAAATCAGGTGGCATAAGGATTTAATATTGATTGATGATCATTGAAAGTGGGTTGCCTTCTAAAGTGGAATTTTAATATTTTAACTTAAAACGATTTAGTAACGATGTTTTCATTTAGAACCTTCAGAAAGAATTTCCCATGGCTTTTGAAAGAACTATCTAGCTAACTAAAACATAATCGAAAATATTTACACGTAACGGAAAATTCAAACCACGAGATGAAACATTCGCCTGTATATTCAAATCTTTGAACAAACGCGCTCACAAAAGGCTCAAAAAAGTGACTGCCGCTAAAAGGTGCGGCGAATCAACTAATAAGTGCGGCCATTCCGCTTAGCATGCTCACAGTTTCTTAAAAGCACACGCGATTTTCTTAATAGGTTGTACGGAGTCGCTAAACGGCGCACGCGTTTTCTTAAAAGCTCCGGCGATTTTCTGAATAGGTTGGACGGAGTCGCTAAAAGCTTGGAGCATCGCGCTAAAAGGTGGGAAAAGGTGTATCTGGTTTATGATCTGAAGCCAATTTCTGCTCAGATATTCTTCCAAAACGAAATTTCTCAACCTTGGACAGAGATTGGTGTTGTGTATTTTCGTTCCTGTACGTTTAATCTTCATGCAATTGAAAGGAAGTTGTTCGTTTCGACTACATTCTGGTACAAGGAGGATATGATTTTTAATCGTCTTCCGATCAAAGCAAGCAGGAAGTGCTTGGATTATGGGAAACCTTAGGATGTATCAAAGCGCAAGACATGATTGAATGTGTTGGACATATTTCTATTGCTGTGGCTGGAGGATAATGATGGAAGTATTCAACGATTGACTACGACAGAATATAGAAAATAAAAGATTTGATCGTTTGTTTGTTTAAGAAGTTTTTGCATTCCAGTTTGCTTTAAAAAATCGAAACAAAAATTCTGTTCCTAACGCAGGTAGGTTGTTTTAATCAGTTTTAGTTAATCACGACTTCATCTTTGCCCACTCAAAGCATTTATGCTGATAATTTTCAACAGATAAAAACTTTTGTTGTGAGCTTAGCAAAAGTTGATGTTCTATGATAAATACATTCTACCACAAAGCACCTGCGGAAAAAACTTCCCGTTACCAAGTATCTGGGGCGTAAACAATACTCTTGAGATTATTTTCACCAGAGCTAACAGCTCATTGTACGGCGTCAGCTTACCTTCATCCTTAAAGTAACATGCTCATTTTTAATGGATGGTTTCAACTATGTATCTGTAATGATACATATATGCATGATTCTTGTACAGCTTTTACGTTTGTGGTGCGAGTTAAACGAGTTGAAATTAAAATGTGTACTAATTACCGGATATGCATGGCAGAAGCCTTGAGAGTCTTGCATGGAAACAGGGTCAAAACATTCTTAATGAGAATTATGCTTTTTTCTTTTTGTGTGGTTTTGTTAGGGTTTGCAGCAAAAGGCATATTATTTTATCAAAAAGGCTTGGTATAAAAGGCTTATGGTCAAACAAATAATCCTCTACTGGCGAAAAATACCGGGCTTAGCGCCATCCTCATCATCGTAACCATGAATGCATAAGGTTGTCACTAGAACCACACCAAAGGGGTACATTTCAATTTCCGCAATGCGCAAAAAAATATATTACCAAAAATATATTACCAAATATATTACCAAAAAAAAAAAAACAAATAACTTTGAATTGCCATTTCGGACGTATGTTCAGCCCATCCTTCTTGACTGCTAATTGGCTATTTACCCAACTACCGTTTCCTACCCTGTCTTGTATGCCTAAGGAGGAAGGACATACTTTGACGTGTCCAATCAGGAGCCAAATGAGGCGGAAATGAAACTTGCCTTAACTTCGACTTGCAATGAGTGGAACAAAGTGAACAAATTTGCACAAGTCAGTAATGATGGAGGGAAAAACTTGAAACAGAAAATCAGTTTCACTTCGTTTGAGTTGGGAAAAACAAAACATGGCAGGCGTACGATAATCGTTAAGAGTAAAAAATGTGGTTTCTTATGGAAAACAAAGTTTGTTTTCCAACTTCCTTCGGTTCAGTGAACCTGTAGTGTTTAGTGGCATGGTTCGGCGGAGTTATTATTTCTAAAGCTTTCCACCATCTGGAGCATAATTTACGGCGGGGTGAGGCAATCTTTTATTATTGACGAACAAAAAGGTGGGTATTGCAAATGACGGCTGCTCATTAATTTTCATTGGTAAACAAGTGCTTTTAGAATTTTTTTGTAATTGTTGTTTAACCAATTATTCAATTCGTAAACGTGAGTCGATTGTTACCATCAAAAGGGGGAAAAATAGGTTTCAGCAGCTTCATCAATGTATGCAAGAAATTTAAAAATATCATAATAAAGTAGTTTTTTATGTCTTTATATTGAATTATTTCCTTGAGGTATATAATCTATGTTCAAATCAATATAATAATACACTCAATTCTTGTCTTTTAGAAATTCCAATCTCTTATCAGCTTTCTGCGTTTTCATAGCTGTGATCAATACAGTATGCATTCATACTGTGACGAATCTTTTATTATGAAATCAGGTGTGCTTAGGCGGTTCAAATACATTTCGATGTTAAATGGATTCATGTGTTGTTTTACTAATAATAATTTGTGTGGGAAAATGTAGGGGTGGACGGGGTAATACGCACCCGTGGGGCATAACGCACCCTTTCCAATTTCTTATGAAAAACACGTTCTAGTCGCGAAAAAAGTCATTTCTCTGCAAGAATGAACTAAAATATGGTCACCTAGTGAGTTTAATAGCTCTACATCAACAGAAACGCGAAATAAAAGCAAAATAACCAAAATTACCGGTTCGAACCGGTAATTCGTAATTTTGCCGACGACGGTTCTGACGAAATTTTTAAACTATTTATTTGGTCCAAAATTGGTTATTTGATGAGTGCATTGTACCTCTATTTTGTTGTGTATCTTGCCTCACTTTTATTGTGTATTTTTTCTTTTCGTTTTGGTGCGTATTACCCCTTTTGGAGCATTTTACCTCAAGACAGGTGCGTTTTGCCCCCATTAAGAAATAGTCGATCAAAAATCGCACTTTTTTTAAATTGAAAATTTCATGATTTTGGAAGTAAAAACGGCATAAACTCCCTAATAGGTTACTAGTTACAACCTTTATGAACCAAATGAGTTAATAAAATCAACAATCCCCAGCCTATTTAATTGAAAATTCAAGAGTTTTCCTTAAGGGGTGCGTATTACCCCGTCCACCCCTACATGCTCCCAGCATGTAGCATGGTGAATGTGGCGTCAATAAAACGCTTTGCAAAAGAGCGTCCTAAACTAACGGAATGGCCTAAAGACCGTTGTCCCTTTGTGGTTGAATCTTGCTGGTCTCGTTTCTAAAGCCGGAGATGCAGCAAGATGGATTACCATGTGAAAAAACTGCAATTCGGACAGGTTTTGTCAGAAATCGGGCCCACATTCCCCGGCAGTATCGGTACGTGCATCATTCGAATCGAACAACGATGACAGACGTGGGCAGAAGTTTGAAATATTGGTTTCATATTATTGATGAATATAAATCCTGTTTAAAGGCGCCGACCGAAATCGGCTCGGAATGCTTACCTGCGGGCTTTCCATTTTGCTGTCCAAAAAGGTCATTCTGGGAGTTGAGCTCTATACGAAAAAGGTTGCCCGGTTCACTCCATCACACTGTCCGTGACGTCGCTTGTGAAAGTTGGTATTTTTATCCTTTCATCTCTTGCTCTAAACGTCTGCTCTGGGAGTTCGGCCATACCTTCGCTCAGAACACATCGGTCATCGTTAGAAAGTGCATCAACCCCCAAACAAACACATCACCCTGAGGTTGAAAGCCCACCGAGAAGTCATCGTCGGTTTCTGATGCTTGAGCGTACCGCAGTGTTACACTGCTCCAAATGGAGGATATCATCTGTCAGGGTAAAATTGATAAGATTTTCTTCCTCTCAACCCATGCGTTGTCCAGCGTTTTTCCTCGCCAGAATGGTTTTGTATCGCTCCCAGCACACGATTCAGCACGTGCATCTGACGACGAGCATTCCTTTGAAGGCGCATCCATCCATTCAGGACAAGAGTTTGAGCCTTCAGGGTGCATTGTCCATTCCATTGTCTGCGTGTCGGTGCTTTTGGTGTTGGTCAGTGTAAACTCATCATACATCCGTCCACCAAGAGAAAGCAATATTGCGAAGATGTGCCTCAAACCCTTTAAACGCTGTTGATAAGCCAAACCATACGTTTGAAGTAACAACGCCCCATGGTCTTCATAGTCGTGGTCATTCTCTGAATCTTTGAATGGCCTGATTTGACGCGTGTTGTAATCTAATGTAAAATAGTTCATCCAAGTAGAAATTAAAATCAAAGTTTTCATCTCACCACAATAAATTATGGAATTCAATTGGTATTTTTAAGTATGTTTGAAAGATATTTTCTAACTAAATGCCAAATGTCAAGCGAAAACAACCAGGCGCCTCCATTTGATATGCTTTGTGTTTTCTTTAGATGTGTAATGCACATCGTCGTCGAGATTTATTTGGAATGTTGATAGAAAAGGATTTTGTTTATTTTTTGTGGCACATTTGATGCCCTTGTTTTCCTAATCTCAGCAATAATATTTGATACAGGCACATTACAAGTATTGCATTTTTACTCTAAAACTTTCATCTCCTGGAACAGTTATAAACCTTCCACCAGGTGCATATAACACTGAGTTGACATTTTTCTACAAAACATCGTGCTTAAAAATCCAGATCCTCACGGCCATAATACCAACGCATCATTTACTCGAGAAACAAGAGGTAACTCATTTATCCTTCCTTGCATTACGCTCCATCGTTGTTTGCAAAAAGTCTCAATTAAATGGACCCGACAAGCCGGAGTCGTGTCATCAATTGGAGCTGCACGAGACTCGCCTCTGAACCACCGATTTGTATCGTGCTAACACTTTCACCGGTAATTCGATGATGAGGAAAAGTTTTCTCGTTAAGTCGCGCCAAAAACGGCACGAAGCAATACAAGTGCTTAAAGCGTGAGAAAGCAGAATAGAGGTAAAGAAAATAACATTACGGTTGCAATGGCTTGGATGTGATTATTATTCTTTAATGCCAGCAAGCCGATGGAAACAGGTTCCCCAACACTATTGGTATCGGTTTGCTACCAACGTTGATGACGATGTTGATGGTGGTATTAGTTCTCTTAAAGCCACTTGAATATGAAAACAGCTCAATTACAGCTAATTAAGTAGTAAAGCTAAACAGGAAGGTTCCTACACATAGCGCTTCTGAGTTTTTCTATCCGCGTAGGGATTCTTCTGTTTTTCCCTCCACTATTCTCGTTATCCTTTGCTCTTTTTTGGGGAAAAGAAACCTTCATCCGGATAATCAACGTGATTTCGTGATGGTAAATGGAGGTGATTGGATTTGGAGTCAGCGGCTGTTAATGACTGGCCTGCCAATTGTATGGTTACTGATTTTCTACGAGATCGCAACTCGTTAAGGTACTGTCACAGGCTGCAACGGTAGATTATAAAGTGTGTTTGAAAAAGGCAGTAGTTTAGTTAGTTTTTGTTTGAATTCCGTCGAACCAGAATAAACCAACGAAAAACGCTTAAATACTACAACATTGGTGGAAGACCATGTCACGAATGAAAACAACCAGGCGTCTCCATTGTAGAATAACTTTTTCTTAGGGAAACCTTTTTGTTTTAAGATGTGTCTTTATGCGCTTATGTCTAGGGGAAGTATTTTTTTAAAATTGACAAATATTTCACACACATTACTTGACATTGCTAATCACTCTGGGAACATTTTTAACAAAAAGCTGTGGTTAAGCAAAAAACTAGAAAATTCGCCAAATGAGGAACAGGCCAATTTTTTACATAAAAATAATTACAAGCTGTTGTTAAAATGAGCAAACTACTATATGAATAGCATATGAATGAAGGATAATCACCCAAAACTGTTGATATCACATTGTGCCGAATGACGTAGACAGCACGGGAAATTTGACAAAAAAACTCATCAACATATAACGAACTTCGGGTGGGAAAAACAAACAAAGACGAACTAAAACACATTGATAAAATTTTTTAGAAATTTTTAAGCTAGTTAGCACTATGCAACTATGAGATGGGTTGGTTTTCCGTACGAGAAGTCACAGGAATGAAGACTTCATCAATCAATTTCGATGAATTTTGTTAATCTCTTTTGAAGAAGAAGAGTTTTTTAAACACATGTTGAATTAAATTAGCTCAATATTGATGTTGTTGAGCAAGCTATAAATCTAGTGTGGCAAATTTTGCATTCCAATAGTTTTAATGCTAAAATTATGGGATCAATTTTCAGCGTATGTAATACGACTACTCTGTGGTGAAGTAGATTCCTCACTGACCAATGCCCGGTGTTTTTAAATTTACAATCCTAAAATTTACGAATGCATGCAATATTTGCGTAAAAGCCGGGAATGTTCAAGATGCAACTGTTAATATTATTCGCAACTAGACTACAAGAAAACAATTATTGATTTAAACACATCTTATTATGTCAACAAAACTCTTGCCAGGTCCCTTCGTTCTGCATACCCTTTCACAATCACCCCGACGCCGAAAAGAGCAGTGAAGCCATTTAACTTTCATGATCTGAAAATCCTTCCCCTTAATGATTGTTGGGGTTAACTGGCAATGAGTCGAAAAGGTATACAACCCTTCTCATGTCAATACCCCACCCTTTGAGCCTCGCATCGTGGTGAATGTTGTGTGAATGAGGTACGGCCCTAAATGATGATGTAATTTCTCTCACTATGTCTTCAATGATTCCGAATTCCTTGGAGTTGATTCCTGTGAGGTAGAAATTCAGTACGGCAGTGTCTTATGGAAGCTTTGGAATTTGGTATACGGTAATCATTTGTGGGTAACCCCTTTTTCGCCACCGTTTTTATATTCATTACCCAAAAACCCGAGAGTTTTCCGAAGAATACACACTCTTGAACAGTGCCTTGTATGCCTATCAGTTATCTGGAGGAACTGCAGCCAAACATTCCCACACACGTTTCCAGGTTTACAGATAAATTCCTCACCCTTTTAAATTGGGTAAAATTTATTAGGAAAATTTCATAAATTGAATCGTCACTCACACCCCTGCTCGGCTTTAATTTATTTTCATACACAACCCTGTTGGGCCTTTAAATGTTACTGGGTTTTTGTTGTGAGCCTTCCGTGATTCTTTCTCGCTTTTTACTCGTTCGTTACTTGCTTGTTTCGTTGTGTATGCCGCAGTACTTGAAAACGGTCTCTTTAACACCTAAGTGATGTTTCTTGCCTCTTCCTAAAGACATTTGTCGACATGACTTTGAACTTACGAAGCGACGATTGTAACCGCTCGGGTGTGTAATTGAGTGTTTGATTGTATGGTCGAGTCCATTTTCACACACGTTTTCTCCTCGTTGCCATTCACATGGTCTTGTTGTTTGAAATGTTATGGTGAGAACTCCGTGTGGATGCTAGCAAACCGTCCCTAGCTCCCTTATTCTTTTGCAGCAAAAGTTTCCTGGAAGGTTGTGAAAGATTAATTCTCATTTTCTTGTACATCGGGTGACCTTCTTGATACTTTATCTCTTCCATCACGTACAGCTGGTCCAAATGGCGTCAGGAGTGAATCCGATAAACGGAACATCTCAACCTAGCTCGAAGTGTGTAACGAGGCTTACGGAAGAAAGTTGACTTGGGTTTAACTGACTTCGATGTCGAGCAATGAAAAGGACGCCAGCAAAAAGGAATCATCTGAAGGGAATTCCACAAGATACGGTCCCGCACGTAAACCACCAGGGACCCACTTCGTATCATCTCCTTTCACAAGGGGTTAAAGTTCTGAATGCTCTGGAACTCCAGGATCATTTCTCGTTCCAGCCTTGCATTGCTGAATGCTTCCAGACTGTCCGGATTTATCTGCTTCCGTTCCATGTTTCCGGACACTCTGCTTCGATAAGAACTGTATCCTTTCCCAAGCCGATGGTGGGCAATGGTCAGTGTATTTGCTAAAGTCAATTTTCTTCCTCTGCATAATCGTTATTCGAAAGTTTAGCGTAGGTCGAGACGGGAAGGTACGAAAGTCCTGGGTAATGCGAGAAGCTCAACAGAGGTTTCTGGTATTCACTAAGTACATCTGTTTGTTGCCCTTGTTTGGGGTAGGGAGATATTTGAATAGAACTTCCTCGTTCGTCCATAACAATCCTTTCAGTTTCATTTCTCCCTACTCTCACACATTCCTGGGTGAGGGAAGGGTCTGGAAAGTTCACTCGAAGTATGTTTACGTTGGTTTGTTGACCCAACACGTAAGGCTTCCGAAGGTTTTGCCGTTCAGAATGCAAGGACCGGTTGTGTCCAGCTCATTTATATTTCATTTGATTTGATGAAATGTGACCTTTTTGGCAGATGGCTAAGTCCCAAAGCGTGCGTGAAAGTGTGTCCTATTTCTAGAATATCGTGTCAAACGTCACATGCACATAAAATCCCTCCAATACCTTCAGTTCCTTGCCGTTCCTGCGTAATTTCAGGGCGCACGCTGCCAACGTTTCAAGTAATGTTTATTTATGTTGAAATACATGTTTTATTTGTACACGGCAAATAGAAATAGTTTCTTGCAGTAGGGGAGTAAACGGTGGTTAACTTCGTGCAGGATCTCTCTCTCGTGCAAGTCAGCTTCGCTAAAGTGGTAAGGGATGGAGGCATCGGAGGGAGGGTCAATCTGTTGCATAGACAGCGATGCTAAAGATTGCAACCGGTCAGAGCAAAATAAAGAAACCCTTTTCTCCGCACGACCGACAAGTTCAAGGCAAATGAAGTCATGCAAAAGGAAATGGGTACGTTTTGAGCAAGAACGGTGTTCGCAAACGATTGAACTCGGTAACTGTGGCCGTTTTCAAAGCAATATACCCCACCCATTGGCTATATTGGTATCGTAGGTTACCGGTTCATGCCATGTTCTGCAGCAAGAACATCACTACAGACAGCGCGAATCTCTCAATAGAATGAATTCCTGCAATATCCTTCCGCCGGATGTGGAAATGCATTTGCTTATAGAATTTTTCGCTCAAGCGTATGGAAGATAATTGTTTTGTGGAATTCTCAGTTCTGCACCATTATTGCTTCAACTCTAGTTTCATTTTTCTTTCCAATGGTTTGTAATTGAAAGAAGGATCCGTATCAATGAAACTGAACAAGTTCAGCTGCGCTAGGCTTGAAAGTTATAAATTGAAAATCTATATTTTAAGTCTGTAGCCATTGGCGAGGAATTGAAAGAATTTTCATATTTCTCATTTGGCTGAAAATTTTATGATGAAACTTTATTGGTCCATCATCTATTGGACATCACAAATATATATTCCTGACTTTCAAGAGAATTGGTGTAGCAAAATGTTGAAAAGTTCGGAATTATCAATTTTAGAATTTAATATAATTTCTTCAAATCCGTCGCGGATGCTGAATGTGAGTTTTTGTTAAGTAATTTCAAATTTATTTAATTTTCTTTATTTTGTTCGGCATCTTAATTGATCCGTCCTTCCATTAAAACCCGGCAAATACCAGTTGAATGGTAATCCTAAAATCACCATTCCATTCCATTCTGCCGCAAAGTTTTCCCATCAACAGCTCTTTTCCAGTTCGCGTGACGAGTTGTTGGACAAACTGCTGATTCTCCGGGCACTGTCTGGCGGATGACAATCACTACATCGACGCAAGAACTTAACATCGTGCTTACGATCTGAACCTCCAACCGCGACCCTTAGACAGCGCGACATCTCCTTCCTCAGTCCCACGTAAAGTTTGGGATCCAGTAGCTGTCGCTTTTCTTGTTAGGGATAGATTCGAGAGAGCAGTTAGCGCCAATGTGAGTTTTGTGTAGTTTTTTTCGGTTTCCTCCAGCTGGGAAATCTTTCTTTTGGAACATACACACATTCCCTCGCATACCACACGAACGCGCCCTTCTGGCGGAAATGTGTTGAAACGTAAAATTAGAAAAGTTTTGCACTTCTAATTATTCGCCCCGGTTCGCGTCTCGAATATTATCACGCCAGTCAAATGGGAGTGGACCACTGGAAAGGGTAAGTTTTAGGGAGTTTTGTTTGAATGAGCTCGAGGACAGGGCAGAATAGTTTTTCTGAGCTACAGGAGGTGGCCCACCGGTGGCTTTTCCGGTTTTCGGCTGCCCGATTATGTTTGTCCCTTCCGGTCACTAACCGGACGATGTGACGTTTCGTGTCGTGGTTTTGACCGACCCTGGTTTGTTATTTCCGTGGTTGTGTTTGGTGGAGTTTTGACCCAGCGAGTCACCAAGTTCACGTAGGGCTCGGGAAAATGCTTGCTACCTGAAACAACGACCATGCGGTTAATATTTTAGGTACATCCGAACCGGGTCAGAGCGTTCTGTGGTTTCAGCTCTAACCTCTAATAAGAATATATGCAAGTGCCATCAGTAATAGTGTTGAAAATTGCGGAGTTGGGTTATAAATGGCCTCGGTTTTCAGAAGTATCTCTCTCTATCTCTCTCTGGCTAGTGGTGGATAATAAACCATGCTTCAAAGTGGTTGTCCATATGAACAGCCTTCATAAACCCCATTCAAGGGTGGGATGAAACTAATGTATAAGATGCATTGGAGTAACTTGTTGGCAATATCCCTTTCACCACCGCAAATGAAATGAAGGAAGATTTTATAACGTTCGGACTGAACAGGATGATATCATCATTAATTTTCGCATCCTTCTTTTGCTAGGCAACGTATTGGATTCAATCAAACCTCGAATATAGGCTAGTTGTATTATGATGGTATACTACAACTTATTTGTAAACATGCCCAGTATCAAAATGGAAATACATTTCCCCCGAATTTCCACTAAATGTATCGAATTTCTACTAAATGGAGCAAAAATTGTGTGTTCCACCTTTGGATCTCTAAAAAAGACTGATCGTGGGAAAATCCTAAAGAGAGTTGTTAAATGATCAGGGAAACTGAAACAACCGAAGGACTTATCAAGCAAACACATCGGTTTCGAAAGTTCGTTTCTTGACTGGATGACTTACAGTCAAAGAATTGTACCAGGTACGAAATCAATACCTTTCCCAACGACTCCTACCAACTGCCAGTCTAGGCCGTGTAAAACCGAACGTGATTACGGTCGCCAAAATTTGACCAAATGTCGGACGACACCTCAAGGTCCTACAAACCTCAATATCAAAGACCATAGCTCGTATGAATTCCCTTTGAATTTATTGCGTACTAAATCGCAGACTGAGGTGGTGAAAGCTTCCGATGGTTGGCTTTACTTACGGACATAGTTTTCCAGCTCCTCCTTTTTGGTCGCGAAAGACAGTTCCGATGTGGCGGATAGGACCTGTAGCGGTCTCGTGCACTGTACCAACTCATCTTGGCCGCAGTCCTCTGTGAACCCCTGTCGTATGAACACTGTGGAGTTGAGAGAATGAAAAAGAAGAAAATGTAATTCTCAACCATGGAATCTTGGAACACTACTGGGAGCTGCATTTTCCCACAAACACTAGAGGGATTGGGTTTCTGTGGGCGATTAGGACAATTTTAATCATTTATACGGTAACGTTGCAGCACATCCTTCTCCTTTTTATGCCTTTTGCAAACGTCTACGGGAAACGAGAGCTCTTCCAGCCTCTGGATGGTAACGAAGCGATACTTGTGGCGCTTTCATACTTGACTAGGCAGACGACAGTTTTCCCCAGTTTCCCCGCTGAGGGATATCCCGCCACACTGTATCAACTCAAATAATTGTGTAGTGCATAGGGATGAACAGATGAACTGCCAGGGTTCCGAAATGTCACGAACCTGATTCCGATCAATCGTTAACAGTGATGATTTAATCGTCCGGTGTTTAGCAAGCGATTTTGGTTCCGTTTCCTGCACGCCCGGTGCAAATTTAGGCAGTTTTTCGGAGGATCTTTGCGCGTCACCCTAAGATAGATAAAATACTTCGATGTCCACTATGATATGGAATCTACTGCTGTTCTTTGTAAATTTCAAAACATTGCACAGTTTGCAAATTTATGTTTCTTACTTTGAAGAAGAGTGAAACACTCTCTGAACATCTTTTAATGCTATTTATACAAAGGATTACACCAAAACTGCTTTCATTAAGTGTTCTTAGCCCCAAATAATTAATCTGTAATGTCTCAGCAAACATGGTCTTGTTCGTTGCATAAACCCAGCATAACCCACCACACCCAAGGTAAGTAATCTCGTCACATTATAAAAGACCGGCACTGCAATCAATCTATCCACTTTTGATGAGAAAGAGTACATCCCAATTAAGTTCATCCCAGAGAAACCTCCTAGGGGATCCTCGTTTCGATATCCCACGGCTGCCTTCAAGATACGTCAGTTTAGTTCCAACACATCCTTTCAAAATTATGGACCACTACTGCCTATGAAGATGCTGACCAATTGAACCGTAGGATGATCCTTGAGGGAGGAAAGGATTTTAAGCCTTACTAAGGTTACAAGCAGCATGGTTTCAACGTTGTGGCTATAAGAATGTTTGGTCCGAAAGTAATCCCTTACCTCCCGTTGGGTCGGAAAATACTTTCCACCTGTTCAACCGGAATCGGTCGTAATTGATTTCAAACTAAATTCTAATACGCCAGGATTAGATTCGGCTTCGAGCGTCGGGAGTTTGTTTGCTCTGAAAAAGCTAAAAGCTGAAAGGCTAGAGAGCATCGTATGATAGTGGAACCAATGCAGAATTATAGCGCTTATCGGGCCCATTTGGTCGCCATCCATATCTTGCTCCAGGAGAGTGTGATATTCAAATTCGATTGAGCATCGGAAATAATAGTTCAATCTATTTTAGACTGCGTAACGCGAATAAGTCTTGCAATTGAAATCCGCTGACACGGTGGTTATTCTCATCGCTTTTCATGTGTTTATCCAATTCTATGATTTGAAAATCACGTTAGCCTTTCAATTTATGCATTGAAAAAGCGATATGTTTCGCTCAAATGAACAATTGAGTGCTTGACCTAGTTTGGAATCGAATTTATCACTTTAAAGTTTGTCAACGTTTGCTGTTCTGGTGTAAATTTTTTACCGCTTCATAATTTCAATCTGATTATTTTTTGGACTCTTTGGTGGAAATAGGAACTATTATTACGGTGTTAAAAGTAAGTTAAGAGGTAAAATCGAAAGTTCCACTTTATTTTCAACATTTGGTTCAAAAACCAACTCTCTCTGCCGGTTATGCAGCGATTCAAAAGCAGCTGTTTTTCCAACATGGTTCATTTCGAATCAACTGGTGTCTCATTAACGTCCAATAGGGACACTTCAGAGCACTAGAACTTCGTGACCGAGACTAGCCTTTGTCAGCTCATTGTGTCTCCTGTCTACCGTCGATACACTTTCAACGATCGGTGGTCTTTGTCGACTTTCAGAGCGACTGCATCGGATTACCAAACCATCGTTGGCCTTAGAGAGACCGCTCGGACGTCGGTTCCCCAAATGCGCGGAAAATAAATTAATTTATTTAATTATGTTTTCACTTTTGTCTGTTGCGGGTTCGTGCTGGAGTAGTCTGGACGGATTAATTTCGAAGTTCACTCACGCGCCCTTCACTTTTACACACACACAAACACATACACACATACATATGGTGTGTGGGCGGATATGTAGACCACTGAGGTCGACGGTTAGTTGTGACGATGGTGTTGGTAAGGCCAACATTGTTGTCACGGTTCGACTAATTACCGGAGGATTATGAACTCCAATCCGGTTGCATATGGTGTTCCGACTGACAGGTGCTTAGCTTTTCGTGGTGCTTTACGACAACTTTGAGGGGATATTTTTGGGAGTAAAATGTCCTATACCAGAGAGTTTTCCGGCTTCTAATCTTCCATCGCATCGCCAGCATGGTCACTTTTAGCTATATTGGAGTGGGATTGAAATAATGTGCAAATGCAAAATGCGGTCAAACGACGCAGGGAATTAGGGAACGCATCCATTTGGGGCAGTGTTTTGCAGTGCATCCAAAAGTGCTCGAAGTTTTAGGAAGGAAGATTTTAATTGAACCTACTCAGCGTGCTGTTGCCAAGCGTTTTTGAAAATCATTAACACACATAACACACACAACCATCCTGTTACCGAATCAATCGTAACTCGACCAATTAAGATTTGCGAGATAGCTTTCATATGATTTCTCTGTTTTAGCTCAATACTCTCACGATGCTCAACAAACCCTGTTGATCGACTCAACACTTTATCCTTTTATTTGGTACCATCGAAACTACGTCATCAGTTACTCCAGTGGCGACCAAAAAGGTGGCTCATGTTGACCATTTGCGATCAGCAGAATTTTAATTAAATGTACAGACCATTCGCATTTTAATGTTTTTACGCCTCACCAGGCACGCGAGATCCTAGGTCAAACTAGCGTATGTTGGTGTGCATTTCAGCCGTGGTTAAAAATATGACTATCACAATTGCACTATATTTCTCCGTGTTCCTAACATCCACTCCCCCGTTCAACATCGAATTTACCCTTCTAGTACAGAACGAGTGCCATGCCTCACCAGGAGCGTTTTCAAAAGCATGTCTGCCATAATTGTTCACAACTATTTTCCCATCGTTCAAAGGAAGAAACTCACAATCCCTAGTCCCCGATCCCGTTAGGCCAGGTCTCTTGTTTAAAAATAGTATTTGACTATTTAACTGCAGATGAAATCGTTAGTGTATAACGAGCTCTGAAAACGAGGCGTGGACCAGTCAAAAGGTTTCGAGGGTAAAGGAAAGGAAACTCAAAACAACAAAGAGATAACCTTAGCGGGTGGACATGGTTTAGTCTGCGAGAAGTAAAAAGTAGCAAAACGGGTAACAAAAGTATGCGCCGCTTGCCGGCAATCAGTATGTGGCCGTACCAAGGCTTCTACAAGATTTTTTATCCTTTCTACAAAAGTGACAAAATAGTCAATAATCTATATCAGCTAAGTTCGGTGGACAAGAAATATCTAACAAATCAAACAAGTTCGTTCCGCGATAATGCTGGAAGTGATTGTATGTAAAATTAAACGTAGTCGGTTTGCTGTTTTTAATTTTTATGAAAAAGTTGTCAAAATTGTTGTGAATTTAAAAAAACACCACTCTTTATGATATTTTCAACAGAAAGTTGTAAGTGTTTTCCCTTTTTGCAGAAAAAATCGTTAAAATTAGCATCTGTGTTTTCCATCTGTGGTTTCTACCTTATTTCGAAAAACTTCATAAAAAGCAGAGAAACATTGAAGTTGTATATCAATTTCGCGCCATAAAAAACGCCCTCTTTATTTCGCAACCGATTTCGCTTATATCCGGCGGTAAATTGAAAACCAGTTTGTACATTGTGGCAAATGCAACGGGGTAGGTATGACTGGTTTATGTGAGCATCCAACTCGTCCTCGTCCACCCATCGGGACAGACCGACTCGCTTCATTTTAATTGATTTTGTTGACAACGGTCTCGCGTGTTGTCGCAGGCCGCATTTCCGGGGAAAAGCGTGGTTCTCGTCTGGTCGCCTCACAGAACCAAAAATGGTGCAATGAGGTTGTGGCTACAGGCTTAAATGGAAAACGAAGCTCGCCATCCGATTAGCAGACAGACACAAGCACACGCAAGTGTGGGCTCCTGAAGTGCCGAGACCACAACTCTATATATTAGCTTCCACGTTGTGCGTCGCATGTTTTTAGTAGCTGTGCGGAAAATAGTAGTTACCCGAGAACGAGTGGTCGGTTTTTCATTAGCCCTTCCCTGGGTTGGGCTCCACATTGGTACCGGCTGCATCTGAGCTTAAACTGCATGGGGAGTTTCCCAGTACGTGAGCATACCAAAATGGCACCCGTTTAGCTCCTGGAAAAGCGTGGGACATGTAAATAAATGTAATTTGGCGAATTGGGTCCTTCGGGAGGCGCGATAAGCAGCCGGGATCCCACTCACTCGACCTGCCGTTGTGGGAAATGCATTTGCCGGTTTGCATGTTCAATGCACGGATAATGCAATTTTCCATCGCTGAAGGTTACTTCCAATCGGTGCCTAGGGGAAAGTGTCCTCGTTCGTTCTATAGATGAAGAATTCAACCGTCGTTTTTGGAACGAAAATGTAAGGAAAGAAACCAAAATTACGCTAACAAACCAATTTTTTAGTAGCCCGAGGTGGTTTGAACGTTCTTATACCTTCCGTTGATTTCGCTTTTATAAATCTTTATTACGATCCCTAGACAACTATGGTGACTTCATGGAGAAGGGAAACCAAGGCATAACCGTACTCGAGTTCATTTACAAAATGAGACTAATCTAGTGAAGGGCCGTTTTCCTCAATCAACTTTTACTAATGATTCCTACTATAGATGTTGGTTTTCATCAAACTTAGATATGTAGAAATGACACAACCAAGTTTGTTTATTTTAAAACTGGTTCCTTTATGGTGCTTTGTACTGGATTTACCACTTACCTGCCATAGTTACGAGCGTCAAATGAAACACACTGCCGGTGCTAATATTCACGTTTCTCCTAATCCTCATCCTTTGGTTGTTTTGTGATGAATCCTTTGTGCCCTTACAACCTAAACACTGGAGGAAGTTCAACTCTCTTTCGTATACTGTGTTAATCTAGACTTTTTTTTCTGCGTAGGAAGTGTGTGTGTGTATTGTGCTGTAGAGACGAGACCAACAAGATGGAGGGCATTTATCTTCTTCTTTTTTAGGCCTGGATATCCAAGCGGCGTCGTAGGAGTAAAGTTCGTATTTTCCTTTCTTTTTCTCCTTCATGTTCATCAACTAATGATGCTGAGAAATGTTTGTCCTTTTTTACATCTTGAACCAACCCTCCCACTATACGTTTGACATACACCGCATAACTTTCCCGTCCAAGTTTTTCCTTGCAGTCAGTCGTTGGTATCTCGTCCTTTACGAACGCTTTCCTCTGCTTCCTTTTTCGTTCTGTCTACTGGCGTTGATGTTTTTCGTTTAACGGGAGTTGGCTTTTTTTACTTTTTCAATCTGTTGGGGATTTCGTCAGAACGTCGTGTTTGTTCTACACTTTTGTGGCATTTAGTTCTGGGATACTGAGGGTTTCCTCGAGTGTTACTCTAGTATACTCTTGATTTCGCTCTTCTTTGCTCTTATGGAAGAAGCTTTCTTTACTCGACCTTGCATTCAGTATTGCTTCTTTACTCGACCTTGCATTATATTTGTTGACGAAAAAAATTCGAGTGAGCGATAAATTGGCTGTTTACCGTTCACTGGTGCTGGTAACCTGTTGAATGAGGAACGGAAAAGTGTGTGGGTTAGCTGGAATCATTAGCTTGTTATAATAAGAATTGGTTGAATAGGAGGTATTTTCAATCTACTTGCTATCTGCTAATCACGGTAGTTTTGTTGAATCTACACCGTAACGAAAGAGGTATAAAAATATATATATATAAAGCGACACTTTTCCATCCTGATATTTCAATAATAAATCTAAACTATTATGCTGAAATGACAACATTAAGGAAAACTTTTCCCTTCCATCAGCATCAGTACAGGTTGTGGCCCCGTTTGGAAGCCATTGTTTTACCGGGAGCTCGAAAACCCACAAGGAGCGAAACATGGAGGAGGAAAAGCCTGCTCCAAAACTTTTCCAGTTAATGAAGGGTATTGAGAAATGTTTTGTCCTTGCTTTTCACTACATTCACTAGAATTTGAGGGAGATCGTCTCGTGTAAGGGCCATAGTTTCCCTGCCATCGAGTTTTTCTCGAAGCGTTCTACGTAAACAAGGCTGGTTTACGAAGCCCTCGCTTGATGAATCCGTTTTATCAATACACTAACCGTTCGAACTATTGTTAACTTATAGCTTGGATCGACGATTTAAAAAATGAAAAAAGGGAAAAATACAAAATCTTTCACGAAACACAACTCAACCTGCGCGACCCTTGCCTGCGTCTACGAAAAGGCATGCACGATCTTCTGAAAGAAGAAGCGATGAGCAACTTTTTGATGAACAGTGTTCCAGTTTAATTTTATTCATACTAAATTGAAAACTTCCCCGTGACCGGTGGGGGTTACGGCATTTTATTTTCTCAACAGCGTCAAGTTTTATCGGGTAAAGCGAGGATCGTAAAGCGAGGAACAAAAGAAATTTTACTCTAGGAAGATAATAAACAAAAAAATTCCTCAAATCGACGAAAAACCAACCGAATTTTCAAAACCTCGTTTCTGCTGTATACTTTCAACACCATGAAGGGCTTAAATTTGTTTGGTTTTAGAGTAAATTAACACGTTAACCGCCATGTCAGTCCCTAGGGACTGACAGTAAGCCTTCCGTTCACGCCGCGTCAGTCCCTATTGACTGACGAATGCATGAGTCGCGCCGGTCCGCAGTGTCGGTTTGCAAGCGTCAGTCCGTTTGCGCTCTTTTGTTCCAGAACGCTAGGGACTGACATCGTACGAATGCATTAGTCGCGCCGGTCCGCAAGCGTCAGTCCGTTTATGCTCTTCCGAACGCTAGGAGACTGACATCGAACGAATGAGTGGGTCGCGCCGCGCTCGCGAAAAATGCTTGCTTGTGTGGCGAGAACGGAAAGTGTCGCAAAAAACGCTTGGCGGTTAACGTGTTAAACAACATACTGGGTATGGACTCCAGGTGGATTAAGCAACACTACTGACCTCCAAGAAACCATGATAAAAAGTGAAGGTAAACAGAAATATGTTTATGCATATACAAGCGAAAGTAAAATGAAATCAAACTGCTGGCAAGGTTGAAAAACAACTGAGTTTTTTGTTTTTTGCCGTGGGAGAGAAGTATATTTTTAATCCCGTGTATCATGAGACGAGTTCTGAAACATTATTTATTGGATGGAAACTGCAGTCTCTATAAAAGAAATACGGTATTTTTGATTGAGGTGCGAGGGAGAAAACAAAAAATCTCCTGTTCTTCGATCTTCTATGTATCGGTCTTAAATAGTCATGGGAAGGTTGGATGGAGAAAACTTACTCCTTTAAATGTTCATTTGGATGTAGTAGTTACAGTATAGATTGTGGCCTTGTTTTAATAAAACCCAGCGAGCATCAATGAAAAGTCCCTTTTGAACTTATTTTAAAAGTGATAGATATAGATAGTTCTTTCGTCTCATTGCAATTTTAAGTATGCTTTCTTTCATTACCAATGTGATTCCTCCCATAAAATAAACCGATTAAATTGTTATTTAACCTACGTAACCTAACGTAACGTTTTTACTCGAGAGTCCCAATGGCTTGTTTCAATTCCGAATTGGTTTCTTTGTCATTCCCGCATCCGTCCTACGTTCCGTGTTCTTCTTACAGGGTTTCGATCCATATAATGGAATGTTTCAATCGGTAGAGGGAAAGTTTCATTGACATAGGGGATGTTTTCAATCGGTAGAGAGAACGTTGCAATCATATAGGGGAATGTTTCAGACAGCTAGGGGAATAGTGCAAAACCAAAGGGGAACTTTGCAATCGATTAGGGGAGTAAACTTCCAACTTCACAAAATTCAGCTTTTTCGTTAGCAAATGATGTTTCTATTGATTACAAACTGTTTGAAAATCGTTGTTTTCAATCAAGAAAGTCGTTTTCAGCTGTAATACAAAAAATTCTCCTATTTTTCACCGTTTTTATTCCAAGTGATTTTCGTTCTGTCGAACAACAGATCCGTCGTGGTAAACATGAAATGCCATGTCAATGGGTAACATTCGATGAGAGGTTCTTTACGTTTACCGAACCGAATCCATTGCTTGACAAAGGAGTGCCAATTGGTGTATGAACAAATCGGCAGTACAAATTTTAATTGAATTAAAAAGATGATTAGAAATACACAGCAATTTATTCACTTTTGTTGCGTGTACGTACCGGCGTGGATCAAAGTCAACAAACACATTACAACAAACGAAGACTTTTGCGAGGTTGACAACTTGCTCCCCTAACCGGTTGCAAAGTTCCCCTTTGGTTTTGCACTATTCTTCTAGCTGTCTGAAACATTCCCCTATATGATTGCAACGTTCTCTCTACCGATTGAAAACATCCCCTATGTCAATGAAACTTTCCCTCTACCGATTGAAACATTCCATTATATGGATCGAAACCCTGTATGTACAATGCTAGAACAAGACATTTCTACTGGTGTGCTATTTCCTCAGCTCTTCGGAGAAACGAATGCTACTCTCGAGAGATAGCCAAAAGTTGGTAAAGTGTCTTTTCATGGATCGTAAAGTTTCAATGTATCGTAAAAGTTTTACAGGAGTGCTGCGGTTTGTATTGAATGTGCGAAGGATATTCTGGTGCGAGTGGCTAGAATAAGGAAAGCGTAAATTCTGGAGCGATAAAGTGGTATCAGACAAACAAGAGCGTAAAAGAGCGTTCTGATAAATCATACTTTATCTTTTACTTTTCTATGAAACTTTGGTAAATTCTCCACCACGTTTTGTTTTAATTTAATAAAACTTCACAAAAAAAGTAGAAAAAACGATCAAAATTGAAATTAGATTATTAAGAATCTTATGCTCCCCACGGAATATCTTTCATCTCGGTCCCTACTACAGTCTTCCATTTCACCCTCTTTTAGAACCAATTGAACTAAAATCTTCAAGTCTTCTTCGTGTAAATTGGCATCGGATTAAAAAATGAAGCGAAAATTATAATCATTTTACGATCCGTTTCTTCGACTCGACTTGTGGTGGTTTTCATCCACCACTCTGCCTTCATGAGCATGATTATCGTTTAATCATTTTAACGATTTTTTTTTCAGGTTAAATTTGGCACAGCGTTAATCTTCCGTCTAGTGGCAGTCCAAGAATAGAAACAGCTGTTGCCAAAAACCACGAATACTCGGTCCGATTGCCCAAAACTTGCTGTTAGACAGGCAAACCGTAACTTTTTTGAGCGTTTGGATATGCTGGGCAAAGGGAACCAAGCAGAGCGCTCCAGTTTTGAAAAGTCTACAGACGATGCTAGTTACACGCTGGCAGCTACAGGAGACGGTAGCGGAAAAGTAAGTAAGTTCTTAACGCTCGTCCATTTGTAACTGCTAATTGTACCAGAAAAGTAAAAAGGAACAGTGAGAAAACAAGTAGAAGTTAGTGAATATTAAAGGTACGGAACGGTCGCTAATTATAAGACGAAGAAAAACTTGAGTAATAAAAAGTAATAAAATGTACGTCAGAAAATGGAAGAACTTTTGTATGGGTTCCGGATATCAAAACGCCTTGCTAATGGTGTACCACCGATGACGAAAAATAAAGATTTCAAAAACTGGAAACCATCTGCAAGATTTAATAAGTACTAAGTGACGGTGGCAAGTATTTGGCAGTTGAATTTGAACAATTGAAAAATCATAAAACACCATGTGGCGTTTTTAATTCATAACTTACTTTCTCAACCATTTTCAAAACGGAAAAATGATCGAACAAAATTGGCATTGATGCTCTTCTAGCATTCTGCTTGGTTTCTGTATAAAACGTAAATTGATTCACTTGACAGTTTTTCTCGAAACTTTTTTTTTTCGTTTAGCAGCTTTTGCTATACGCATTAAATATGTTCGATATTTGGTGCACCTACCTCTGTCTGTTGAAAATAGGAGAAAAAGTCATTCTTCATGGGTTGTTGAATTGACCATTTTCCATCGATACTCATTTCCAATTTGCCTACGTCAGCCATAAGTGCACTGTATTTGATTGTAGCTGTAGCTCAGTCTAAGGCTATGTTCGATGGATGCGCGATGGAAGCAGTTATTTAACCACAATGGTTAGATAATTAAAACTCACCGAAATCAAACATGCAATCAGCCATACAAACGAGATGATGTTTAAGTTATTTTAATGGTGTTTTCTGTTTTGGATGACTTTTGCTGTTGGTGAAGGCTGTGTAATAGGCCCGCATTTACACACTTCTCCTTCATGCACTCCTCATACGGCTCGGATTCAGCCAAATAGTATGGTTCAACGGAAGAAAAACCTTTTTTCTCGTGGTTCGTTGGAGTATCGAGGAGGGAGAGTGAAAGTTGCCAGGTTGCGATGCGGTATGTTGCAGGCCCTACGCGTTGGCGAATGAAGCAATTAATATTTATTCTGATAAATGAATTTATAAACGGGGTTTTTTGTTGTTGTTTGGGTTGGTTATGTCCCGGTAATTTACCACCTTCATGAGTGATAAACGGCCGTGGTAGAAGGGTGAGGGAAGCAGCAAACGTAGCACCAATCGCCAATGGTTTTGCTACTGAAAAAGCCTTAAAAATTTGTGAAATGAAGTTGTTTAATGGATTGTAAAGTCGAAAGTGATCGAAGACCAATTGATTATTAGTCATCGTACCGCGGAAGCACCAGTGGTTTGAATGGTTTGCCCTTTTTAGTTGCCTTTGCGAACGCGTGTAATCGATGCGAAGCTTGCCATCCACTCCCTATTGTAAGTGGAATTTAAAATTTTACTTTTCGATGAAGGGATCTGTTACCATCTGTTACCAATATTTATGTTTTAGCGGAAATCACGTACCACCTGTGTGTAAAGTATCCGTTCATGAAGGAGAGTAAGATGTGACTCCACGTGGTTCCAGCTTGTAGCAGTCGTTTGAAAAGAAGGTATTCTACAGACTGCATGCCCAATTCATTTATCTGAACCATTACGAACAGTGAAAGCCAAGCGGTGTGAAATGTACTCCAAGTTTTGCTCAAAATTGCGTAGAATAAATGCACGTCTACTGACAGTTCTAAATTGAAACAGACGGCAGCTGTCGGCGAGATTTGCAAAGTTTAAGGCGATTAGTTTATTTGCGCTGCATTAAATTTGAGTTCAATATAACGAAAGTACAAGAAGTTGCAACTACCTTCATATGAGCAAAATTGTTAAAAATGCACAGAAAGAACCACTAAAGCGGAAATTGCCGGACGACGGTGCATACCGATTCTCGAAACAAACATTCTACTTGGCGAAAACGTTGGAAATTCCGATGCATATGGAGATTGCAAATAGCGTAGTGTTAAGTGCCGGCGAAGATGTGTTTTTTATGCACCCTTAAGTATTTTTATTTTTTATTTAAGGGTGCTTCTGTCTAGTGTGCATAGTTTTCCTTCCAAAGAACTCAATCAGCATCACGAAAAAATGGCTGTTTGAGAGAATGTGCTCTCTTCTTGCAGTCATTTTTTATGTTCGAAAAAATATGGATGCATCAACCTGCAGGAATAGCATTGGCATTCCGTCACACGTTGTTAACATCGACTGCAAGGGAAACCGGTGTGATCTTCCTAATCAACTTTTGGAAAATTCATTTTATCACCGCGGCTTGGCTTTTTTTTGCCCGAAGTTAATAAAAACTACCAAAGTGAGTCTCGCCAAAAGAACGCGAAATTGAAATTGACGTTGCATGAAGAAAGGATAATCCAATTCAGTCTGATTCTCTCAATCAGTGCAGTTCATTCGAAGTCGTGTGATTTGCTGACCCGAAGATGACAAAGAGGTTGTTTTTTTGAAACGAACTGTGTTTAAGTCAATAGAAGCTCGCTTTTGAATATTGGAATCTGCTGTCGGAAAACAGGAGAAGGCCACCAAATTCGTGCACTCGATTTCAATGCAGTCGGTTCATCTGTGGGAGGTTTAATTAAGTGTAAACTTACGTGATTCTGAGGTCCAATGCCGTTCGGTGGACGCGAATATTTGCAAACTATCGTGGCGATTCTGGTTGCGTCAGAATTTTTGAAAGGGCGGAGGATTCGCAATACCGAACGGAAAGTTGCTTCCAGTTGTGTTTTTCGATAAGAAACGCGAATGCATGGCGGAATGCTATCCAAACAACAGTCGGACGATACACCGGGGAAGATCTTTTGAACTAATTGATCGACCAACATCGTCACTTACCTCCCGACGGTAAGTCAATCAACATCATCATCATCGGTATTGGGCGTTTGGATGTTCTGGCCAAAAAACTTTTCACCGGATCGAAGTTAGGATCTCGTAAATCGGGCCAACAGGCGTTCGACCAAATTTCACCAACCAAAACTCGACTGGGTTACCAGCCGTTAGTAGTACAAATTTTCCAATTGAATCTAGTTCCCGAAGGCGAGCCAGCAGCAAGCCAAAAGACCGTGAAAAGTATCTGCTCAGAAGTATCTGGTCATTATTTGAAGAAAAGAAGGTGTTTTATCAAAGGTGAAGTAATCAAAGGATACAATTAAGCTTTTCACAAGCAAGGAAGGAACACTATTTTTAAGCAGTACACTATTATCAATGCTGTTGGAAAAAATACGTTTCGGGCAATTTCTTGCAACTTTATGATTTTATTAGTTATCGAAGAAGTTCCAAAATTAAACTGCTGCTTTACACTTTTTCCAAAATAATAATCGATGGCTTGCTGTGGCGCCTTTTTTATGGCCTTTTGCCGTTCTTTCTGTTGGACTTATCGTTATCGTTCCTCGCATTCTTAATCCGGTTCCCCAACAGTGATCTGACTCCCTCAATAATCCCTCCGTCGATCGCGTCGGTAAACAAAGTTTACAAATGTTGTTGTCGGCAGTGAGTTTACGTTTTGAAATTGTTTTCATTTCATGACTTTTGTTTGAACTAAACATAGAAGTCTTTGATTTTCAAAGATTTTTAAGCAAAACACGCTTCACTAATGACTGAAACAATTTTTGATCCTGGTCGCTTATCGTAAACATTTAAAGCTGATACAATTGCCAAAACAACTATCCTGGATAACATAATAGCACATTTGGATCTTTTCTTTCGGAGCCAAGGTAAATGCACTGTAATAACCAATCAATATCATGATCTGCAACCGGTTTTCACGCCTACTCAATCGAAACGGTAACAACATCGCATTTGGGTTGGAAGAATGTTTATGTTTATGTATTTTATGTTTCCTCCATTCCATTCTAAATAGTCAATCAAGATCTGGTATCAGACTCTTGGAGCTACGTAGAATAACGGGAACTTGGGAACAGGGATGTGAGTCTGGAGTACCAGAGTCTAAAGGGGTGTCGATTCTTGTACAAGGCCACCGAAAGGGTATTAATCGTCTACGTACCTGCGGCCGTTAAAAACCTGCTCGTTTCGGGCGTTTAGGACCAGTCATGGTTGAAGCATCAACCTCGCGTGGAGCAACAATCGATCGATAGCTAAATGTTGCGTGGTCCAGACCAGTAGGGGACATGTAGGACAGCTTTCACATATCGAGGTTTTCTTTTGCAAGACTGCAGCGCTTGGTGATTGAACTTGAACAGCTGGTTGCACCTTGGAACGACTCCAATATTCGAAGCGACGCCAACACACTTGCCTGTCCACTACTCACATGCACACTCCAACGATAATCATTTTACTCGTGAAGGAACCACATCCCAGGCTACCTGGAAAACTTGCACCACGGACGACGAGGTCGACAGGTAATGTCCTCATATGCGAAACTCTAGGCAAACTTCACAAATTGAATGTTTCCGTTATGGGGTCTTCTGGTTTCTTTCACTCCTTCGTGGAGCTGAAATCACTTCTTCGTGGATAGAGTTCGTGTGCGGAATACCTTAATGGCTGAATGGCTGATTTATTGCTGCGTAATAGTTAAAACGGCCAATTAAGGGTTTTACTTCAATGTTGTTCAATTTGTCTCATCCACAACCAAGAAGTAACGCGAGTGAGGTACTCTATTCAAAAATAAACTTAAATGAACTCTTCAACAGCAGGCGTAAAGCCTTTCTTTCTAGCAAGCCAACTTGGATTAGCTGCACAAATTATGCTCTCGCAAAGCTAGAGAAAACGAAACACATATCTGTTGAATTCATCGACACGGCTACGCTTTCCATTAGTGGTACTTTTTTCCAAGCACGTGCAAGCCTGTTTGACTTTCGCGCCAGGCTCAACGGAAAAAGCGGGACGTTCTTGGATCGAGGCTATAACACTCGCGTAAAATCTGCTTGTTTCGCTTGTTTTCAAACTCCACAGCCACTCGCACGAGAGCTCTGAAAACAACTAAAACTCTTCGAGACGTTGCGTTCGCACCGGAACCACGCGCTCCGGACTCGTCGGTCGTCCTTTCGGTTCCGAAAGCCGGCATGCTGTCGTTCGGGGCGATAATATTCCACTCGTGCCTCGTCTTCGGGGGGTTGTTTTGATTCTGGTGGCTCGTACGAACCACTTTCTGCATCTCTTTCGGCGATGATTGCATGCACCCAAGGTGCAGTATCGAATCGTGTTCGTCGTCGTTGGTAAGCGAGGAGAAATCGTGCAGCATGCATGTTCCCCGTTTATTTCGAAAACAGGATTTCGAGCAGTTCGAAAGAGTTTTTAAGTTTTGCCGCCTCATTCATGGCCCTGTTTTTGACCTTTCCCCTTACAAGGGGAAACTATAGTTTCGAGTTCGGATTTTATCTTCGTGTCACAATGGAACGTGCTTTCGGTTTGTACGTTCCGGAAATGGTTCGGTGTGGTTGAGAGTGGGTTGGGTGTCTCAAGCCGGACGGATGATTGAAATTAAAACACCGTTGAAGAAAAATCTAGGGGGTGCCCATGGCGCAGTGGCAGCGCAAGAAAACACCACGCCGTAGGTGTGGGATCGAATCCCGAGTCTGGCACTCCCCGGTATTACGAACGGCTGACCACCGGTCTATGGTATTACCGTCTTTCGGTCACAGTAACTCTCTACGGAGAGAGGCCTTGTCCCACTTGGGGATGTTGAGCCACAGAAGAAAGAAGAAAAATCTAATAATCCTCAGCATATTGTAAATTTAAAAATCTTAAAAATTATTGAAAAGAAAACTGATTTAGGTAAAGGAGTAATTCAAAGAGAATCGGTATAGTGGAGTGTGTTTCATACACAGCTTCGATGCTCGTCTCGATTTGCGATGTTAGAACAATTTCTCAGGGTATTTTGACAACACGTATACGAATGAGTTTCATTTGATTCCTTCTGACCTGCGTAAGGTTTTGCTGTCTGTGGACAACTTATAATAAATGGGAAAGAAGCTAAATCTATGCACGTTAGCTATGTACAAAATGACACAAACAGCCTAACATACTCCATTACATACCTTCATATTATTATGGCACGTGCCTCTAGTTCCGTATAGCAACGAGGGATCTCAATGTCAATGCTGTCAGCATCAAACACGTGGAGTTGATTGTTGTTGAGCTTCCCGTTTAATTTTTGATAGCGCTCATGTGGATTCACTTCCTGACAAAAAGACGTAAAAACAACGCTGGGACTAGCCGCGTTGCAAATCCTCAACATTGACTCGCGTTGCCGGGTGTTGGAGCCTCTGTCCGACTGAGATTTGCCGCCAGAATAGTTACCAGATTATTAAGCGTGAACTCTCTGATTAAAATTGATTAAACGTCAATCCGTTTAACCGAGTGACGGGATGGAGGAAATCAACGAAAAAAAAGAATTATCTAGCATTCAGAGACTAGCAAGGTGTTGTTTAATTTCTGTCACTTTAGGCTCATGGTCTAAGCTCGCAACGTTTTTTTCATTTTTTTTCCAGCGCAGCATGGATTAACCTATCACTTATCTTGATTATTGGTGCCCAGTTTTACAAGCCGCATGTAAAACGGAGACTATGAACCGCCCATGGGCCTGCAGCACGACCACGTAAAATATCAAGTCACACCATTATCTGACCGGGAAGAGAACCTAAACGCTTCTTCATGCAGCCTGCTGGGTTGAGATTGTACCTGGACTACACAGAAAATGTACGGCCTGGCAGGAATCGTCACTGTAAATTGAATTACAACCATCATTCTGCGGTCTTCATCTCGGCCTCAAGATTTCACCGAACGAGCAACCGTTTTGATGAGGACGAGATGATTGTAGTGAGAGTGCCCTAAAGGTGTTATGATTTTCATTTGCCCGCAAGTGTGGTTTTACGGATCGGGTTGTCGTTGGTTGCCTCAATTTCCACGGCATGAATGATGGAGCAGGTTGCCTGGAGGCATATTCCTCCCGGGAGTACTCCTTTCCTCCCACGTCGGTTTGGGGTGAATTCAATTCTGGAGGGAAAGTTGGAAACGGAAATCTTAATTAACTTACCGGCTGTTGATTTGTTTGCTTATTTTGTTGCAATGAAAAGCTGGCTCCAGGTAAAGCCAAAGTCTTCGAGCTATTTTTAATGACTAGCGGTAGGAGAAAACTTGCCACTTTTCAGTCCAAGGCAATCATAAAACGTGTTTTAAGTTGGCTTCTTCTATAGACGAGAGATAGAGTTAGGATCCTCTTGTTAGACAAATGTTATGAGAAGTCATTTTTAATTGGTTGCGCTTATCGAAGTCTTCATTCAAAAAGGTTATGGTTATGGTTACAGATTGATATTGTTCATAGCTAATAATAAAAAGTATGAAACGAAAAATTAACCAAGCATAATTTTGAAGTCTTAAGAAAATTGGATACAACTATTAATTTATGTGTTGCATCATAAAATATATGAAGCTCGTCAAAGCAACGTTTCACCACACGTTTTGCTGAATTCTAGTCAGCAACACGACCAAGGAACAAATTGCTTAATTCCGGCATAAAGTTTTCCCACACATTCTTCCACGAGCCATCTATTTTGGCTTGAACGGATCCAATTCTAGTGAGTCGTTGGCCTTCTTTATCTTGTCGTTGTTGTTCGGTTGAAATTACCTGGTTTGTAGTACACATTGTTGAATGCCGCTACGAACAACCGCATTTGCAGGTGAGAGATGCCTCGCGATGCAGATGCAGCCGCGATAAAAAGGTAATGTTTCCATCATTATGTGGGGCGTCGAAAACACAACCCTGTGTTTGGCCTGGAAATATGCAAATACGAACATGACGTACGTGTGCGCTATGTCTCTTACTCCGTGCTCGCATGTAGCAATTGAAAGAAAGGGTGGGAAAAAAGTTATGTGATAAAACCTGCACATGGAGTGAAAAAGGGAAACGGCGAATCAACGGTGCTCTGTGGAAGTATTATAATGTAGCAAACTGCAGTTTGAGTATGACAAGGAAATCGCTCCTGAATGAAAAACGAACTCGTTGAAACTTCGTTATACAATTTTAATAAATTTTATTTCGTGTCTTATTCATATGCATTAAATTTATGTTTGCACCTCCTTTATTGGTTTCTTCCATTTGATACGCATACTATGCGAGAGAGAAAATAAAGATAAATAAAAAAATGATGAGCACATGCCTCGCTTGTTTGGGGGCTATGATTTTTAATATGCTTTAATCAACTCGACTTTTAATGCATACCGACTGGACCCAACTATTTTCCGATCCCTTGATTTTTCTTTTGTTTGCGGGGTTTTATTGGGTGATTGGATAAATTATGCTCGCCCTCACGTTGAAGTGACAGCAGGTCCATCTTCGCTCTTCCTTTTTTCCTACAGAAAAGCAATTTATTTCCATTTTAACATGGAGTGACGTTTTGAGTTTCTTGTTCCCAGTGATGAACTTAATCGACTCTTTACTCTTGATGATCAATTCTAATCGGAGGTAGTTGACTGGGGTGCACATGCATATCCATATCCATAGCGTTAATGTTGGACGGTTGAGCTAGAACTTACTAGAAAGACCTACCAATATCCCACGCATTTGGCCGACTTTGTGCCGATGCAATATGGAAATTGATGTCTCGCATGTTTCACGTTTTGCACGTAAACAGATGCAGCGAACGACAACTTCACTTATTTTAATCGTGGAAAAGGGTTTCAATAAAGTGTTTTGTTACAAATTGAATAACATTAATATTGAGGTCACACTATCTCACTCGTTCGAGCGAACATCTGCAACCGTTCCTGATCGACAGTGTTTTGATTAATGACTTCAAAGCAAGACCAAACACGCATTAACACCTTTCAACGGAAGACTTGTCTCGGAAGGCAAGGCACAGTTGTGTCTCAAAAGTAACGCACAACTCTGTTCCATCAATTACAAGACTTCCAGTATACTCTCCTCTCGACGATGAATGTGGATTAGAGCTAGTGATGTTAATTGAAATCAATTGAATTTTAAACTACGCCTCCAATAACGTGCCGCACGTCGTTGCTTGATCGTTATTTAGGCAACATTTGTGAAGAGGCGTCAATTATGATTGTATGAACATGCGCCCTTCAGGCCCTGGAACAACTGGTACAATGTTGAGGTTAAGCGATGCGAAGGGATTTGTGCGTTTCTCGGAACCGTCGTACGTTTCGTGTTGCGATAAGCAAGCGTGATAGAACCGCAAGCTCGGTTGGATTAAGGTTAACAACTGTTTATCATAACGACTTTCTTGAGGAAATTGCATTGCTATAATGCTTTTGTGGTTTTCATGCTCGCGTTTTGAGGAGTTTGTAGAAGCCAATAAGACCATCTCGTAAATTAATAACATAAACTCAACACAAATGCGCACTATGGGCTCATTCAGGTGCACGTTCCTTTGTGACACAGACTCGTGTCCCGTTGCGATTACGTTCATGTCCAGAAGGCAGAAGGACCGACCAGAAGGTCCACGAGATGACGGCGAGCACAATGAATAGCCCAGTGGGGATCCCTATGAGTGATGGATCAAAAACCTCTTTTCACTCACGAAACTGACCGGTCGAAATGGACGCAGTCACTTGCACTTCCACGTCCCGGGGAGTTGCTTCCTCTAGATGGCATTTTGCCAACATATCGTCACTCGACGCCAAAAGGACAGAAGATGGACATCAGCATGGTCATTCGGCATAACGGTTCCTAACAGAGAGAGGTTTAAAATATACGCCCGTTTAGGAAGACCCATTCCATTGTATGTGGTCCATTGTGTGTTGACGCTCTATAAAATGTTTTGTTTATTTTTTTTTGCCACATCCGGTTTGACGCGCGGGCCGTTATAGTGGTTAGGACGTCCATCCATCCTTTCCGGGATAGTGATACTAAGACAGGCTTTTATAGGGTTGCGAACGTCATTTAGATTGCACCAAAAGCAAGCAACTCTGAAGTAGGAAAGAAGCCTATCGCGTCACTGCATGAGCAAAGCGTTGCACTATGCGTCATTTATCGCGCGGCTTGTGGATCTATTGCTTTTTTTAGGTGACATTTATGAAATCTTCTTGTTGTTTTCAGAGGAAGAGGATCTTTGAGTAAAAAGCCCAAAATCCTTTAAAATTCGCGTTTAAATTCTGACCTAAAGTTCTGAAGGGTCTAATCGAAAGTTAACATGTAAAATCCACATTATTCTATCTTAGTATCGTAAATTAAAACCTTACAGTAATTATTTTTGACTGCCTTGAAAAATCACATCAAATCATAATTAAAGGTTTAAGAATGGTATCCATGGATAAAAAAATATAAGAAAAATGTACTAATACGTAGAATATGAGGAATCAAGACATTTCTTATCTCTTTAAGAAAACTTAGTTAAACAGAATATCAGCTAAGCACTTTCACTAAGAAAATCTGCATAAAATGGATTGATATTGCAACTGGAAGAATTGTATTTGGAAGAATTCTATCGTATTTTATTATTAACATTATTTTAACTATGTTCTTTGTTTCCAAATAAATCAAACAACCGAAACGTGTTGATTAAACATGATGAGTTTTATTTATCAAATGCACGTCAATATCATACACGACAATGTGGCTGCCGTTGTGGTAGGGTAGCGGAGAAATGCTAGTCACTAACATGCTTCCACAAGAAAATCTATTGAACCGTGGCATTATTCTTTTTTCCCTTTCCTCACACCATTTAGATTGTATTGCCGACAGAAATGTACAAAACACATACAGGAAAGGTCTCATCCGGCTAGAGTTTGCATACTTTCAAGCCCGGTTCTTTGGTGTATCTTCACCAGGAAAACATGTCCTGGACGGAAGGAAGCTTCAAAGTTATGAATTCAATCAACTTTATTCAACTGGAAGATATGACTTCGGCTTCAGTTTACGCTTCGCCGTATCGCATCAAACCATTTGTGGCTGCGTTTGAGATTTTTCTTTTTCTTTCACACTGGTTTTCTTCTCTCCAGCTTCATAGTAAACGCAAGCAGTCGATCAGTTCCGATCAAGGCATGGGATACATCCAAACTTTCCTCCATCTTAACCCAACCTCGACAACGTGATGTTTGAATACTGCTACAGGACCGTGTTGGAAAATCTTCTCGCATACTCGATCCCCGTTATCATTCTTGATTCGCGATTATGGGTTGGGGTTAAGTTTCGGTCATAAACAAGCGATGCAGAGCAACTTTACCCCTACCATGAAAATGGAAGTTCAATAAATATCGGCCAAGAGAGATACAAAAAGTGGAAATATCACCCCGTGGAAACCCCGGGACGTTCTCGTTTCGTTATATTTCCATTATCTATCCGACAAAAATTATACACGAGCTACTAAATTATAGACATTTTTATTGAAAACTTAAAACTTCCTTGGCTTTAGGCTGCCTTTACTTCGCAATGTAAATAAAAATCAATTCACCCAACAGAGTGTTTTTGGTGGTTTCTGTCAAGCATACAAAACATTGAATAAGCTTCCACCATTAATTCCCAACGAAGGTGAAAAACCACGATTGACACGCACATCAAATCAAACGCCATGAATCACAACACGTCGTACATTAACCACACCACAATATCAACATAAATAGTGCGTTTGCATCCTACTCCACTTTCCTAGCCTCCCGGGGGAGTTCGGTCGAGAGGGCGATGTTCGATTTATTTGACACTTAGTACCTCTTTTTCATGCTTTTGCGGAAAAAAACATCGAGTGGCTCAGATTAGCGGTTATGAGCGAAGGAAACATATTTCAACTTTGTCATACTTCATTTATTATGTTCGATCCTGCTTGGTTGGATTTTTCAAATTTAAAAACAATTTTATTGTTTCGAGAATATAAAAAATGTCAAAAAGCTGTTTAATAACAACCAAAGCTTAAATTGACTTCTTACTCACGAAAAAAGACTAGACCAACTCTCTCGTGTACACTGTCGCTCTTGCTAATGTAACCGTGTCTGATTCGCAGCATTCGCTTCTGCAACTGACCCTGCTTTATGCTGTTCGGTTAAAATTGGACCAGATCACGTGGAGTGTGGAGTTCAACCGCAAAACTACATCAGCTACATGCAAACAAATTTTCCATATATTTTAGATTTTTCAATCCGCTGCTCCTGACCGTGAGTCACTGTATGCCATTTAACACCCACAAAAACAATGACATGATGGAAATCGAACGAAACGAAATGTTTTGACACTTTGGCATCAGCACACTAGTACGTCATTCTCAGTCGGCTTCTGATAACCACCAGCGAACATCGTCCGACCGGATATAAAGCAACCTCACCCACTCTCTGGAATGCATAGGATGAAGCGATCTTTTGCAGAAAAAGGGCTCCGGCCAGGAAAAAAACACAGGAGAACATGTGTGTAACCCCGGAGGGACATAAATTCTAAATAAATTTGTTGACAGTCAAATATCTGTACTTCAGCCGGGCTTTCACTTTGAGCGTCATGTTTTGTTGTAGTCAGAAAAAGAGAAAAAAAAACCTTTCCAGCCAAAAGATTGAACCAAGCCTAAACCATTCTCGATTGAATGTGTTCAGGTTTAGCTTAGATAAACCTTGAAGGAGTGGGTGACAAAGGAAGGCTAGAAAGGAAAGGGATGTCACTTCGGTGAATGGATCTATCGCTTGACACACAGGATCTGTGGCAAGGCTAGACTGTCGGTGGAAAGATAAATTTATTGCCTACGGCTATTTTAGCTGCTATCTAAAGTTGTCCCGAGCTATGGTTCCGGTTTCGGTTGATTTAAACGCCGTGTGGGTGTATTTTTGTTACGTGGAAAGTTTGGTGTTGGTTGGGCGCGACCCTCTCACACTCAGCCATGAGAAAGAGCACGTCGAGGGCGACAGCATGTCCGATTGGAATCGATTGAGAAACGAATTCTCTTAGTTGAACTCAACTTGAACGTTGAGATTAAACACAACACCAGTGCTCCGCAGGGCAGCTTTAGGGAACAGTTGTTGGCGGGAAAGGCGGTTTGAAAAATGTCGATCGAACATAGCGAGCCTGTCGGATGTCGCCTGATGGGACGAGCTCACGTGGTGCATGAGGACAGACGTCGCGAACGGATTTCAAAAAGCAGTTAGAAGTGATAATAAATAATGTTATGACGAGTTTTCCATCGACGCAAAAAGAATACGAATGGATTGGAGCAGCACACGATGGGAACGAAGTTTTCCATTGAAACAAAAACATTACCAACCGAAGGCAATATATATAAATGTGGAACATGGCGGATCACTTTAATGGCCATGTAGCGAACAAACTGGCCCTGTGCATATTGGAGACGCATTTGTGATTGATTTTATTTTTCTAGCTGGGAATAAAACCCAAGCTTTACTCACAATATACCATCTAAACGGATAAGTGATGATATTTGTGACACGGTAAAAAGAAGATTAGATTTTATAGCCATCCAGCATTGATTAAATAATTGCTTAATATTTTTTTCGTTTTACATTCAGACGATAAGGAGTTGTTTTCAATATCTTTGTCATTTTTCCATAAATCGTCTTGTGTACCATTCCGTTTGGGGAGGTACATTGGAATTTTAAGAAAAGGTACCTATATTTACTTTCGCCTTTACCAGGTATTCCTTTATGTATTCACCTCCAGTTTATGACTTTAGCTCAGAAGAATACATGTTTGAATAGGATTTACAGCCCTGGAATTGCAAGACCCGGGCTTAATATTTTCAAACGCCGTCCCAAGGAATCAATCAAGTCAAATCGTTCGAGGCATGTATGCACCGTTGAAAAAAAAAAATCAAATCAAAACAATCGACTCACGCGACACCTGAAGCGTTCTGTTCAAACAAACGCGTTCAGAAAATTTACATTTCCCATTTGCACATCGTTACGCCGGCGTTAGCGCGCGCCAGCTGTTACCGAGAAGGAACTATCCAGAAAAAGGGAAGTAATGCAAGTTCGCTGGGAAGTCCCAAATGTTCCCTTTTCCGACAGTTTCCTTTCATCAACAGTTAGTTTCGGCCTTCGTGCAATGGGGGAGAATTCCTTCATCAGGCAATGTGAAGATAAAAAAGCTTGTGACTTTTTTATTGGAAACTCAACATACTTTCATCAGGCATCGAATACCGAACAAGTTCGTGAGAGAGTGCTTTCAATATGTTACCTTTTATTAGCTCGTAAACCATGCGAGTAAACTCAATCAAACAATTATAAACGGTTTTCGGCAATCATGACCCTTGAACAGATCGAAGTGAATCGAAGGAATGTCTTTGATGCTTCAAAGCGAAACAAACTTCAATGTATTTAAAAATTCTCTGAAATGTATTGGAAGTGTAAGTTCAATTGGGTATGTAGAAAAGAATTATGTATGTACAAAAGAAGAATGTTTTATAACACAACCATTTGTGTGTTGCGATACAAAATAAAAATAAAAATAGTGTTAATGCTAAGATTCTCATGACAGCATTTGAAAAAAATTTGAAGAAAATTTCATTCCTACATACACTCTTTAAACTTTATAGAATTGCGTTTGAGAATTTTGAAAATACCGTAGCAAACTCAATAACTTCTATCAGAAAGCGTCCATTAAAAAGCATCAGATAAAAGAGAAACAGATATGTAAAACACTGCAGTGGTAAACGGAAAGGACACCAGATTTATGCAGATACAGTCGTACGACAATAGATTAGAGCAAATAATGCACTAGCGTGTCGCAGTAATGAAAATATTTTCCCTCTGCGTTTTCAGTAGAAGCCATTCGAATGGTGACTGCAACAAGTGCTTCTCATGGAGTTGCGGATGCAGAAAAACAAGCACACACGGTATCCGTTGAGGACAAAATATTTACGACTTCGTATTGTGTTTTTGCCTTCTTAGGAAGAGTGAAAAATAGACTTAAAGCTGAAATTGTCTACGTAAAAACAAGATTAGATTTTATCGCTTTATATCATTCGACCACTTGCCCATTATAATCCCATTTTTTGACAAAAGAATATTTTCCGCCTCTCAAATGAATATCGCCTTCAGGTGTTGTCTTTTTTCGCTTAATATCCTCCCATAAACACCTCTTCCGGTATCTTTGTAAAAGAGCTCAATTTATGGTAGCGTGAATTACATCGTTTTATTTCGGTAGGTGTTTTCTGCACGTGTCTTATTGTTTTCTTTTTTTCCTCACACAAATGTAGCTTCTCCACCCCTTGTTCATTTCCAAACCGCAACGTATTTTGTTGTTCACACCCACCAAACAAGCATGCACACAAGGAATCCCACCCATCGTAGCATAATCTTTTATCGAGCAGGTTACAATCGTATTGAACAGCGTTTTATTGGGGTTGATTTGCGCTGGAAACGGGGGACTTCCTCCCCAACCATAGATTGGCAAATTCACGAATTGCGAACAATTTCGTTTTTATTTTGTTTCATTTATATTTATATGGTAATAAAATTAATATAATTCTCCTTATTTTCGCACGCTCAGTCGTCACGGGATTGCTATTGACGATAGTGAATAGTGTTATTTTTATATTCCAGCTGGAAAGCTTTAAAAAACACTTAATTTCGAATTCAATGTTTAGATTTATTAAAAGATAAGAAAATATTAGGTTTTGGTAGATACAAGATTCATCTATGGACCAAATTGAAAAAAATTAAATGAAAAATAAAAATAGACGATTCATTCTCTTTTAAATTAATTAATTTTGAATTCTTGTTTACCTCAAAACTTTTTTTTTAAATAAAGAAACAATAATCTCTACATAGTTTAACACATGTCAATCAAACTAGCAGTTGATTTTCCATGGTTTTAGAATATCTTCCCCTTTTACTCTCGTAGAAAGTTAGTACATGTGAACAGACGACATACCGGAAACTATCACTTCGATGTAAGCTTTCCCTGTTAGAGGTACGGAAAAAGTGGGAAAACGACAGGTTGCGCTAGAAAGAAAATGAATTTATTAGGTGCGCAAATAAAAAACGGCCGTTTTTTCATAAGTTTATTTTTACTCGTGGCATTTTTATTTGTGGAAATAGGGTCAATCAAAGTATTGGCCATTATTATTTAACACTTTCTTCCACCTTTCGGGTAATTCGCGGATTCCTTTTCTGAAAAATGATTCGTTTTTCGACGCAATCCAGGTTTCCAACCAATTCTGGATCTCTTCATAGGAGAAGAATTGCTGGTTAGCCAATCCATGTGCCATGGATCGGAACAGATGGAAATCCGATGGTGCCAGATCCGGTGAATACGGCGGGTGCGGTAAAACATCCCATTTGATGGTATTGAGGTAGTTTTTTACAGGTTGCGCAACATGTGGCCGAGCATTGTCATGCAGCAGAATAACTTTGTCGTGGCGTGATGAGTATTCTGATCGTTTTTCACGCAGTGCTTGGCTTAAACTCATCAATTGCTTCCGGTAGCGTTCAGCAGTGATTGTTTCTCCCGGTTTAAGAAGTTCGTAGTAGATCACCGAGCTGGTACCCACCTACTTCAGCATAACTTTCGAGCTATGGATGTTCGGCCGAGCTGATGATGTTGGGGTATGACCGGGGGATCCCCATGATTTTTTTGTCGCTTGGGGATTGCTGAACAAAATCCACTTCTCGTCTCCCGTCACGATTCTGTGCAGGAACCCCTTTCTGTTGTGCCGCTGGACCAGCAGTTCACACATGACGAGTCTGCGTTCGATGTCCCGCGGCTTCAACTCGTGTGGTATCAATTTGCCCTCCTTCTGTATCATGCCTAACGCCTTCAGCCGTGATGATATGGCCTGACGAGTTACACCAAGCACGGCTGCAAGCTCTTCTTGCGTTTGACAGTGATTTTCCTCCAGTAAAGCCGTCAATTCTTCGTCTGCGAACGTTTTGGGCCTTCCTTCACGTTGAGTATCCTCCACGGCGAAATCACCGCTTCGAAAGCGTCGAAACCAATCCCGACACCTTGTTTCGCTTAAAGCAGCATCGCCGTAAACATTCGAAAGCTCTCGATGCGCTTCGGCTGCCGTTTTCTTCGCCCGAAACAAAAAGAGCAACACCTCCCGCATATGGCGCTTTTCCGGCACAAAATCAGACATTTTCAACAACCAGTAACTTTTACCCGCGCGAAATAATCACTAATCTGTTTACACAGTTTGATAATGTCATTCCCGAGCTTGGTTTATGACGTTTGTAAACATCAAAATCGCGCCACTAGTCCACAGTGGTCCCATCGATTTCAAAACGGCCGTTACTTATTTGCGGACCTAATATTACACACCTCCGAACCGTGGAAAAAGTTACCTTTTCTTTTTTCTTCACCTCGATGGTTCGGAAATATTACGTTCATACAAGCTAAGGGAAAATCTTCTTCCAACGGAAGCAGGTCTCGGAGAAGGTCGCTAACTAGAAACCTAAACCACTAACACGATCGTGGTGTGAAATGAAAAATAAACTTGTTTTCACAAAAGACAGCGCGAACAACGAGGAGTGGAAAAATTGTATCAAATCATCGCTTCTCCAAGTAAATACATTTATAGTTTTGAAGAGAAAGAAAACCTCCGTTTCAATTCAAAAGGCAGGGAGAATCAAGGAACACAATCAACCTTTCACATGTTGTACCAATACACAACTTTTCAACGACAAAAGACTATACAATTGGATTGGAATCAATATGCTTGTTACGTCTTTTCATGAGAGAGTACTTTGGTCATCAATTCTATTAATAATGTCTATGAGATTATTTTCGTTATTTAAGTTCGAATTAAGAATAAATTTATCATTTTTTCAACAAAGTGTGTTACTGCCAGACAAAGGTAATAAAATTTGTCTCCAATATCGAATCTGTCACGCATTAAAAAATGGTCAGAGTTTTGAAACCGGGACAAGGAGTGACGTTTAATCTTTTAACTCTTTTCGGTAGAATAACAAGCATCGGTCCAGCATAGAATGTGTGCTCGTCTTGTTGGCTTTGATGCTCCCACTTCCAGTCCCACTTCCAAGTCGGTTGATTACACTCCTGGCGCATCGGTGTCATTAAAATTAAGACAAATCAACCGTATAAAATAAGTAGGCCGCCTTTCTGGTGGGCAAACTCCCAATGGACCCTCGGAGTCCTGTCTGGCGGCACGAGATTACAAATGGATACGAATGAATTACAGTGCAAATGACGGCAACCAACCGAACCGTGACGCCTCCAGCACGTGCTTGAGGGTTACGGTTGATAAATGGCCCTAAATCTCACAGGTCGTCACGTGGCGCCAAATGAAACCGGGTCACATTTAAACACCGGAGTATACACTCTCCAAAAAACAATATCGAAAAGAATGGACGTAAGATTATGGCCCTCGTTTGCTAACTTTTCCATCCATTCTGTAAAGTAGACACAAGTTCTCCTGGGTTACGTTTTTGTGTTTACCGAGCACGTAAAAGGGCGATGGGTCAGAAAGAGTAAAAGGGGACGACAGGTGGGTTACCACAAACGCGTCCAGACTTTGGGAGTACTTTCGATTTCCTTTCCTGTCACGCCGTGACCGTCAAGGTGGATTTAAATAGTCACCTTGGTCGACGCAGATAGGAATCGTCATAGGGTTTCAATGTTCGATCCGAACCGTTCACCATTTGAGAAAAGATTTTTGTTTTTCGACCTAGATTCTTGTCGTTGGTGTACTTGAATTTAGGAATTTAATGCCATTTGGAATCTTTGCTTCTTTAAAACCTCATGCCATATTGAAGCACTGCAAGTTTTAGTACCATCTGTATAAGAAATATGCTATTTTAACCCATAATATTATCACACAAAGAGAGTGTAATGCCCATTCGAATGGTTTGGTTAAAAAAACTATCCAAAGTATTTAACACTCTTAAACCAGAACTGCAGTTTAAGGCAAACACTCCTCATTAATTTGTCGGTCACGAAAAACGATTATCAGAATGCAATGCTCGTGGTTGAAATCCTTAAATATACATTTCTTTACGAATATGCGGAAATGTTAGATTCGAGTGTAACAAAATAAATCTTGCCTCAAGGATTCTCACGTCCGGTGCATTGCTTGGTTTTGGGTAAGTTCCACTAACCGGGAGAAGTTAAATACCGCTCTGACTTATGCGAACCACACGTGGGCAACTGCAACATAACAACTGTGGCGCATTACCCTTCCTTCTCTCAAACGTTCCATTATACAGCACGCTCAAGTTCGTGTAAGTTATGGGAATTTTATTCAAACCAAAACGGCACATCGAAAAATCGTAAAACAACTTTCAACCACAAAACGGGAACGTACGGCGAATAAAAGACGCGCTGGTCTGAGCGAAAATAAGGTGAAGATGAGCATGCTTGGAATCTGTACTATCGGTTGGAGGAAAATTAACCCAGGAAAGTATAGCATAGACTAAATATAGTAGATACCAGGATTCGAGCTAGCTAAGCAGTTGTTAAGAGTTTGGTAGATTCCTAATAGAAAGACGACACTGACAAAGGTTAGCTGCTGCAGCTGCTGATTACGATGATACGGGGCATGTACACACACTCGGTTTGGCAGTAAAAATCCTCTTTGCAGAAATTAGACGCCCCGTATTTAGTGTCTCGAGAGACGTGATGCGTGCTCGTAATACCGAAAATCACAAATCGGGTCTATCTTCTGGGGAAGCTCCTAGTTTCCGAGCAACAAAGCACGAATTCAGGTCTAGATCTAAGAGACGAGAGAAACAAAGAAAAGTGTCCTAGTTTACTCGTCACAGAGAGACAATCAAAGGCCAATTGATGGGAGGAACTGGTGGGAGTGTATTCGTAGAGAAGGGGCAACGCATTCATCATTACGTACGGCATGTGAACGGTAAAACATCCTGTACTGGATGGCGAAGAGAAACACTAAATTCACGGCACACGTAATGAGCCACCAGGCGTCTCCATGAGAAATTAGGAAGTTCCTTTGGAGAGGTGAAAGAGGGTGGAGAAATGGTTGGAGCTCGTCATCATCTTCTTCTCATGCTATAGACATTTGCGACGAGCGCCGTCCCGACGAGTTCTAAAGGCGTTGCATATACGGTTGAAGTCCTCCAAATTTTTGTATTTTGGAGGTACGTTTGTGTGCGGATCCTTTCGGGTATCGCACGAAGGATGCAGGGACAATTTTGCTCGCTTTTCTGGGTGGCCATTTGCCGCGTGATTGGAATGTAATGGCTAGTCGTGACTGACGAATCTGAGTCGCTTGATAGATCTCCAAGTGGTGGAAATATTAGTGCGGACTTGAATTAGGGCTTAGGAATTCAACATCGACATCGGCAACGGAAAGCTAATGACCATTCGTTTGGTCGGAACAAGGATCAATTATGGCTTGCCTCAATGAAAGTCGTGTACCATTTGAACAACTTGGCGTTGCGTCATATTTCGGTTATTTCCGGTTGCTTGTGGTGTGCTCATACTTTCCTTTCTAAGCATAAGTGCTTCTTGTATGACGCCTTGAGATCATTTTTGAAGTTTTGCTGCATTGATTTTAACTTTTGTTGGAAAAATAATGATAATATCAAGCTGCTGAATTTCCTTCATAGTAGACACCATCTTTTTTGATTGCAACGATGATGAAGGTAATTTTTTTATTTTTCTTTGATTTGTTATTTTAAAAGAAGGCTTTCCGCTACTTCCAACGGATGTGATTTACGAGCTCAGTATCATTAATGTTGACTGCATAAAACTAAACACATAAGACATCACAAAAATGTCCTGCTTTTTGCTTCGGAGGGGAGAAGTCCATGACGAGACTCACGGTCTTTTGCTGGATACTGAGATCGGGGATTCAGATACGAACGATACGTTGGGGAATGTTTATTTTTTACTCCGATGATTTTCCCCCTTTGCTCGTCCTGGGGGAAACCATTATCAAGTTAAAGTGACCAAAAACTGTTCCCTGACGATAAATATAATTTGAGTAACAGCAAAAGGCGCATTACATTCCGTTTCAGAGATGAGGAACGAGCCATTTTCCTGCAGCCTCATCCATTAGGCAAAGCGTTGGCTTTTCTGGCGCTTGGTTTACATCAATCTTGTTTCCACTAGCTGGAGACGAAGCGTTTTCTAATGAACTTCCTTCTGAAATAGATGCATCGTTAAATCGGTTGAATTAACTAGACGACAGTTTATTACTTTTGAATTTATGGACACCGCAGTCCCGTGTGGACAATCCATTTTAATGCCCTCCGATCGATCTCAATCTCTCTAGTTTATATTACGGTTTAGATTGAAATCAAACGTCGGAGTGAACGCCGTTTATTCGTACGCCGAAGCATAAATTCTTCCTTAAGGCTACCGCATTGTATGCTTGCGTCCCATTAATTACTTCCTCCAAATATCCGTCATTTTGTGTCATTTGCACGCCAAACGACGGCTATGATTTGCATCGTCAAACGTTTATTTCTTTATCGTTTCCAAGAAAGTGTTTCTTCCGACTTGACCACGAATTTCGCTAGGTAACGGATTGACTTTCGCTAATGAAAACGATGATTTGATTGGTTCACTGGTTTCAAGTGGGCGATTTGAATGGAGCATTATAAATAGGTCCTACTGGTCGTGGGAGCGAGCAAATGGAATTGAGGTGCTCTGCACCTGGTGGTAAATAATTTTAGGCCTGATTCATTATTTACTTCAAACCATAACGTGGGTGAGGTTGAATATTTTAATTATGATTCATTAACATCTGTAGCTTGTTTAACGTATGCATTAAAAAAAAATAGACAAATTTTCATCGACGATAAGAAAAAAGTTAATCAAGCTAATTGAATGAAGTAAGTTTAATTGTAAAGTTACATCACTTAAGTACTTAAAAAAATATTTTGACGGCCAGTAAGGCGGCCATACGGTACTTGGTCGAAACTTTAGCCATAGCCGACAAAAACAATCGTGTAAGGATGTTTTTCAGTAGTTGTGTGGCCTACATGACCACCTGCTGCTCCGATTGGCTTTTAAATTGTTGGAATAGATCCTACGTTTAAGATTTATCAAGGTTTTATCAGTTGGAAGTGGTTGAGGGACATAGATAGGATTATTAGTGCTGGAATCGATTATGATATTTTACCGAATTTTGTGATTTTCCGAGCACATGTCTTACAGGAGCTTCGGGCCGGTTTGTTTAAGTGACTGGCCTCGATCGCGTCATCGGTATAACAATCTCCATCTTTTCTATGTTTTTCTTAACTGTTTGGTCGGTTGAAGCGACATTTTGATCCAAAAAACGGAATGATTAGGCCATTTTTCGTTATGCCTGTCGTAACGGCCTCTGTTGTCATTTGAGGTCTCGCAGCACAGTCAGTGGCCGGACCAAGGCTTCCAAATGATTTTTCAACCTGTCTCCATAAGTGACAAAATAGTTAAAAATTCATATCAGCTGAATTCGGTGGACAAGAAATGTTTAACAAAATCAATCAAGTTCGTTCCGCTATAATGCTGAAAGTTTTTACACGTTATCAAACGAAGACGGTTTGCTGTTTTGGCCACCGCGGATTCAATTTTAATTAAAAAGTTCTGAAACATGTTCTGAATTCAAAAGAAATGCTACTGTTTATGTTACATTAAACTGGAAGTTGCTAGCGTTTTCCGTTTTTGCAGGAAAAATCGTTAAAATTTGTCTATTTTTTTTAATGCATACGTTAGGATAAAAATCAGCTGTCGTATGAAATAACGAAAAGTTAGACGAAGTGATACAACCAAAACGAAGAAAAGAACCTCTTTTAATTTTTTTTCATGGTACTATAAATTTACATCTAATTTCGGAGTTTAGTCACGGGAAAAATTAAATGGAGTAGCGAAGCAAAACTCCTGGTGGAGAAGAGAGTGCCCGTTAACATGCATCCTTGTTTGCATCGTATCCGTTTTAATGTTTTTATTCCCGCCCATCCAAGGGATACTCACCAACATTGGATACTTCGCCAAGATACTTCCGATGTCCTCCAGCGTATATACTATAGCAGATTGTAGTATTCAATCGTAAAGGGGTTGTTGGGTTTAAGTGTCGTGTTGTAACGATAGCACAATTTCTCGATTTGTTTGAAGAAACGTTCCAGATTGTTCAGGATGGTGGGGGAAAGTGTGTGGGTCTAAATCTGAATGCAATCCACTGGTATCCAACGATTAAGTATTATTTAATACTCCATTTAGCTTGATCTTGCTAACGTTTCTATAACACAAGCATTTTTCTTAACTATCGATGAATATAAGGATTCAAAAGGGCCATTGACTATTGAAATCTACAAAGCCGGGTTTATAAAACATAAAAAAATGTGAGAAAGTCACTGAAAAACGAAAGCCAAAACACATGCGTGAAAAATGCAACATTTGTCCGTGCATCGTTGTTGAACGGATATTTGCACTTCTCCAAACCTCACCAGAAACAACACCGTTTCTCAGCAACATATTGCCAATAACTGTTTCCGTGAAAGCTTAACATGATGGCTTTGCTCGAACATTTCCCTCTATCCTAAGGAAAACACATTGCCCCCGGCGGGAATATGACTCCAGTTTGGTTTCATTAAAATGTAGCTTTAGCTGTTCTTTCTGTTCATTTTTGTTTTAGCACCCTTTTTCGACCAACATAACCGTGCTTTTCCACCGTATTCTAACATTAAGCGTTAGTTTCCTTTCTCGTCAAACACTCTTTTGTTCGGTTTCAGTGCAAAACTGGATTTTTTTCGCTTGTGTTGTGTTTTTAAGGTTTCACATTATCAATCTAAACGCGCTTAATGCGCTTAAGACTCCCTTAGGTTTTGTCTAAACTTCTTTAAAAGTTAAACTTGTCAAGCGAATGTTTATTTTGATAGCATCACAAAAGTTATGATACGGTTAACATGAAACAGAAGCAATATTGCATAGTGTGATTTAAGCACTGCCTGAAAAAATTGAAGTATTCACTGTCCATATAACCTTCAAATGTTTCCATCACAGCCAATTATAAAATTTTTCGTCTTTGAATCAAGGCAGTTTTACTTTGTCATTCAATCAACTCCTATAAACATTTCCAATGCATAATGGAAATGTGGAAACCTGAGCTTCTTGTTCAGGTTGAATGTTTTAAAAATCCATTATCACCTTGCGTTTTTAACTTGACTATCCACTACACGGTAAACATCGGAGTGTGCTTAAGGAGCAATCCAGTACGAGAAAGAATGTTACAAAGTCTTTCGTTCGGTGAGCTTTTATTTTTCATAATATGATGCGGGCTTGAACCGTTTCTCATTTCAAATACGGCATGCTCTTTTTTTCATAGGCATTGTGCTTTTCCAAAGTGAAATCAATATCCATTGAAACATATGTTGGCCGTGTAAATTTGAAATGCATATAGACCTCGTTAAAGACTGCTATGACTGTGCATTCATCAGGAACTGCAATCTGTAACATTCTGCATGCCCCTTTTTCATGCATCGACACACAGTAGCCAACCGCATGTTTGACAGCTCACATTGGAAAACGATTACCAGCGGTTCATGAACTTTTGCTTAAGTACCCGAAACGAACGGTGTGCTCACTAAATAACAGTTTCCAAACACGTATGGCCATAACCTAGGTCACAAAAACGTGCTCACGTGCGCTTACGATCCTTACCGTGTGTTGGTGAACTTCCAGGACGTTGTTTAGTTGAAGGCTGACAATATGAGAAAAACCTGACGCCAGCTTACACCACTTGTCACTCCTCTAATCTCCGGACCTCCGATTTAAACCAAAACGATTAAGGAATTCGCTCATGAACGCATTCGTCTGTTCACTACTTTCAGAGTCATCTCTGTTGCTCCTTTCATACCCCAAAAATGCATGCATGTATCGAAACCTGATTCGTTGCTCATTTCGAAGCCCTCAATGGTTTTCCTTTTGCTAGCATTGTCTGTTCTCCTGTTTTCAATTCCGCGCCCTTTCTTGTGGTCTCGTGTCCATGGTCGATTGTTCTTTTGGCTGCGTGTATGCGTTTTCCGCAGTCGGTGAAAAGTGTGTGAAAAGGAAAGATAATTTTGCACGACCCTATCACAGCTTTCCAACACCGACTGGTTTCCTACAAAAACAAGTGGAGTGAAGGGGTGATGGGTTCGAATGATACGTCATCATGCGGACTATTTTCACCTACGTAGCGTAACGAACACGTGGCGTGTTCTGTACATCATCTGGTTTTGGTTTCTGTTAAATTTATACGAAATTTTCACCTGTGCAAACTTCTATGACTGGTCCCAACGAAAGGATATATCTGGGTGCTGATGGATTTGTGCAAACCCCCAGCTATGTGAATCATGCTGTCAGCGCGGAATGCAAACAAAGGACGCATTTCCTAGGTGTTACCACGAACGTTAAGGGTACACGTTCGCGTAGTTGCGCGTGCAGAGCACAAGTGTTTTCTTCGAAGAAAGCAAAAAAGTGCTATAGCAAAATTGAAAGAAAACCTTACCCCAATACTTGCTTTATCACGTCAAAAGTATGTTAAGCATATTGTGAAAAATAATCTTCTTCTTCTTCTTTCTTATGTGGCTCAACATCCCCAAGTGGGACTAGGCCTCTCTCCGTAGAGAGTTACTGTGACCGAAGGACGGTAAATTATAGATCGGTGGTCAGCCGTTGTAATACCGGGGGTGCCAGACTCGGGATTCGAACCCACACCTATGGCGTGGTGTTTTCTAGCGCTTCCGCTGCGCCATGGGCACCCCCAAATAATAACTGCTGTTTATGTGTTATTTCTTTTTTCTCCTTTTATGTTCCTCTCTTCATACTCTATGTTTATTGAATATTTTCCCTCATCACTGGAATTTATTGCTTCGCGTTGACTACAAAGGAAAATAATGAAATTCATGGGTAGTTGTTTGTTCAAAAATTGAACAAAAACCATCGTACATAAAGCAATAAAGACCGATGGATTGGAACAGAACTAACCAATAAAAATTATTCACAAGTTTTTTAATTAATCCAAAATGTTATTATAGCTCTTCCTATAACAAGAATAATCTTTTCAGATCTTTTACTTTATCTTGATATGCAGATCTTGAACTAAAACTGATTGTTTTCCTTTTCTGAAAGAAACTAACAGAATTTGTAAGGCAAAACAAAAATCTTATTATAGGTTGTATTATCATTTAACGACCAAACATGGCAGAGGCGAATTAGTTCTTTTAAACTAAAAGAGGATGCTCAAAGGCTCAAGTTAAGTTCACGTCTTAAATTCAGCTCTCGTTTTCCCTTGGCTTTGTTCTCCTTTTTTCAGTATATTCCGACATTTTAGAGCATGAGAGCATGTGTTTTAGAGCAGTAAATACCAACTTTACTAGTCGTCGGTGAAAGCCGAAGCGTAGAAAAAGCACGGGTTTCGGTAAAAAAGTGTGTGTGGTGAGTTCACCCCTAATGGGTATTTTTTCACTTTGCTATGAAAACAACCAGACTCAACAGGACGCGAAAACCATGAAAACTCACACCCTCTCAAAATGCTATAGATTTTATTATGTCCTTTGGCCGTGGTAGAGCATGAAAAAGACACATGCATTGTCACCTCCATTCGACATCTCCGAAGGATTCACGCGTTTGGAGTGTGGTTTCCTTACCGCACACGCCGAAGGGTAGTCGTGGTTTGCAGAGAAGTGAAAATTCGCTTAGAAGCTCAACTGCGTTAATCCTCTTACAAAGGTAAGATCGCCATTACTCGTGCGTACGACGAAAGGGAAACAATTCACACATGCTTCAAGGAATAAAAAGAAAAAAACACCAGACTGAATCCTTCTCACATCGCCCTTACCCAAGACCACACAAGCTACGCTTTTGACAGTTTTGATTATACTGGGCAGTCTGTGTGCCATCCATCCTGAGTATCGTCGAGTTTTCGGCTGTGGTTTTCGCAATTTCTGGCCCAGTCGGTGCAGCTTGAAAGGATTTTCCTCTTATCTGGTGCCTTACCTCGTTTGGCGAGGCTCGTATGGATTTGATTATGCGTTCATGGAGCGCGTTCATGGAGCGACTATAAAACTGCATTAAACTCATACTTCTTGTTTTAAAAGCACACTGATTGCAAGGCCGAGAACCCTTCGGAAGAGTGAAGTTGTGGAAAAAGCTCCCGAACGAAAATAACGAAATGGGCGAGACCTATTCAACAGTGAGTAGTAAAATGAGAACGAGAAATCAAGTGTCACTTAACGGGTGTGTGTTTTTATTCCACTCGCTTAGACAATCACTGCAGGAAAGTGTAGGTTTCGCTAATGGAACCAGATGAAATCACACCAGACAAAACAGGACTGCTAAGAAAAATTTGGAACACAAGCTATACCAAGTGCGGTTATGGTTCTTCTGGATATTGCCTTTTTTTTAATTAATTTTCTTTTATTTCCTTTTTTTCTTTTTTTTTACGAAAACTAAAATACTGAATCATATTCAGTGAAGGTTTTGCGTGTCAAAGTACATTGTGTAATGCAACGTTTTTATTATTGTAAAAGAATTACCAGATATGTCGAATTCTCATAATATTTCATATCAAGTCACCACAAAGAATCACTCATGTTACGAAATTGCTCTTCGAGTTTAAGGCATTTAAAACTTGTGTTGTCATTGAACCAACCCTTTGGCTACAGCGGAATCTTGCCGACTCTCATCGATGTGAAGAAAGACATGTCAGCACAAGAGCCATGCAGTTCCTTTCTGATATGGTCTGCAGCAAAATCTTGTAGGAAATAACCTTCACGTAATGTTAATTTCACACCCAAAGCCCATTATATTTACACCCCATACTAATTAGAAAGACCATGCATGCACACACTAATAAAACGCACTAATGCCCCGTGTATCTCTCGTGTCTCCATCGTTCGGGGAAAAGTGAACTAAGGCTCGCCATTTCCATGCCTACATACCCGCTTGTTGCAGGCATTTCTTAAAGCAAAGTAATGGTAGGCTCATTTTCTCTTTTAACACCTTCTTGTTATTACGCTGGCAACATTAACAGGACGGGGAAGGAAAGTGCCCTCGTTAAATCCGTCGTGTGTACCACGCGCCTTCCCATGTATTTCTAGGGATTTTTGAGGATAGTGCAGTGTGAGCAAAGGTGTCTTTTAGGAAAAGTTTAAAACTTCCCAAAATTCAACAGACGCTAGTTTACTTTCCGTGTCATTCTAACATTGGAAGTTTCAAAAAGGTGGACCATGGAAGGCTCGATATAAACGAAAACCGGTAACCGTTTAGTCTCATTCTTTACGAAGCCAGGAACGTCATTGTTTTCTCTCCAAAAAATGATATGGAACGGAAAAACCAATTAACAACGAAACGTGCCAAAAAATCTAGTCATGAAAATGGAAGGCCATGTTTAAACAGTTTTTATTTAACGAGGTGTAGATGTCCTTCACCGCATGATGCTGTTCGGTTCAGAAATGCTTTCCATTCACGAAATGTATCTTTGCATCATTCTTTACCATTTCCAGTATTCGGTAGTACAGTAGTTGACCTAACCTCCCTAGAGGCATTCAACGTCGCTGTAATGACGATAATGAAGTGATGAAAGTGTTCTCTCTACGTCGGGGGATAAGCCCAGCACTTTGTTTCGTTTCCTTCTTTCCTTTAGCAATAAGAAAGAAAGCTAAAAAATTTAGAGGCAAACGATGAACCTGGGTTTGGTCGCTCCAAACTGCAACCCGATGCATTTCTGTTCAGGCTCCCCGAACACCAAGGCACAAAAATGAGCAGAGACGATTTTTGCGCACTTCCAGCTCGACGGAACGTGATCATTATAATTTTTTTCCTCGAGGGATCAGTACTTGCGCTTGCACAAGCGTTGAAGTATAACCTACCATAGCTAGGCCTTCCTTGTCTGGACTGAAACCAGATACCTAACGCCTATTTCCAAAACTCGATTGGGAATCTTTCATTTTTCAATGCACAAAAGGCGTTCTTGAGAGGGTGTTTCCGTTTTTAATTTTTATAATTCGGCGTTCAAGAGCTCCAAAATAAAAACAAAACAAAAAGTCGCACTGTTAAACTTTTCAGGTTTTCTGTCTTCCTCATCGTACACAACTTCTCGTACACTGTACAATTCGCTATCACCAACTACCGAGCATCGTCGAGGGATTCTTGCAGCACAAAAACCATTTAAGATACAGAGACGACCCAACGTCATCGTCAACGAAGTGTTGTTGTCTTCCACGGTGGACCAATCTCAGTTCCCAGAAATCGACCACAATCCCACAAAGCCTTGTGATGTCATGATGGGTGGCCCTTCATCCGCGGGTGGCATGAAACATTTAAAACATTATTAATGTAATCTCCTGGGTGTAATAAGTTTTATGTGAAAACGCTGTTAGGTAACGCGTGCTGATGCAAACGCGTGTGCGAATATTAGCGTTTTTATTATCACGTACAACATCCAAACTTTCGTATTCGTACACTTTGCATCTCTTCTTTGTCGAAAAATTTCAAAACAATGATTTCAGCTTTCAAAACGTGGCGAGGGTAAAAGATGTCTAAGTTTGGTAATTAGCATTTTCTTCATAATTTTCACTTCCACGCATGAACTCATCAAAAAAAGACATGACAATGAGATGTTGGTTTCTTTCACTTTCTCGCAAGTCCTCACTAGACCCGGCGAAGTTATCAAACCAACAGTAATGTTAGTACTGCTGCGGAATGAATAAGTTCCTGCTGTCATACGGTAACGCATAAGAATTAAAACCAGCTTGAAGCTTATTTTTCTTCCAACAGACAGGTGACAGATGAAATCAACAATGATGATAAGGGCTGCATTGTTGCATGTTTATTCTAACCTTATCGAAAATGTAGTTTTTCTCTAACTTTATATACAGTTGATTGAGCTGTAAATTTGTGTTACAAACAATTAATCAAAAATTTCACCGCGTTTTTCCAAACAATTTCAATCAAAAGTTCGACCTTTGCAAAATATTAGGCGAGTATCTTGCTAAAACTGAAGTGGTCAATCGCCACGGTGCTCCTCGGTTGTTGTTTTCGGTTCTTATGTATAAGGCTCCATGAAAGTCTATCCATGAAAATATTCACAAAGAGTTCTAGAAAAATAATGTTTGCGACTTGTTTCCAACTTCCCGTCCTACGAATAAAATAGTGCTTCTAACCGGGGGTACAATTTACTGTAAATCTTTTGGCCCATGCTGAACGCTTGACTTTTCCTTCCTTGCCTCTAGGACGGCTGTTTGACAAATAATCGACAGAACTTTTATTTACGGTGTGATTGAAAAGGAATCAAAAACAAAGTTTTGGCTCCAAATTATTGTTTCTTTTCCTACAGGGCAATTTTCCTACATTTTCCAGCAGTTTTTGTTCAAGCGAGCGGAAAAAGAACCCCTAAAAATAATAAAATCGCGCCACACACGTTAAGTGATTCTTGATTTCTCGTTCATGTTTTACTACTCGCTGATTATTTTTATTTTTCTTCGGAAGTTTTCTCCACAACTTCCCTCTTCCGAAGGGTACATGGCCTTGCAATAAGCGTTCTTTCCAAGCGAGAAGTGTGAGTTTTACGGAGGTTAACAGTTGCTAAATGTGTGCGACGTCTCTATGAAAACATACTGAGCCAATCCCATCTACACGGGCGTACAAGGAAACAAACTGGTCCTCCAGTTTAGAGGAAAATCCTTTTAAGCTGCACCGGGTGGGACAGAAATTGCGAAAACCACAGCCGAAAGCTCGACCAAACCAGTGTCTATATGCATGTCGGTGAGGATTTGGTCCTCAGCATGGCCAGAATCCTCAAATCTGTCAAAAACGTTGTTTGGTTAGAAAGAGCATCGGAAGGATACAGTTGTGGGTTGTTTTTTGTTCCATGAAGCAGCATGTGTGAATTATTTCTCTTTTGTCGTACGCACGATCATACCTTTGAAAGAGGATTAATGCAGTTGAGCCTCGAAGCAAATTTGCACATCCCTGCAAACCAAGTGGCTTAACACCGAACCTCCCACCTTTGGGCCACGAGGAAACCACACTCCAAACGCGAGAGTCCTGAAGAGAATGTTCTACTATGGCCAAAGGACGTGATAAGGCCTATAGCATTTTAAGTGGGTGTAAGTTTCTCCACCTTAGCCAACCCATCTTATCCATCGTCGTCCGACGTTCTAACCACATGTCTGGGAAAAGGCTTTTGCGTCCTGTTGAGTCTGGTTGTTTTCATAGCCAAACCCAGATGGGACGATCTCACCACATACACACACACATACACTCACACACACTTTTAGTCGAACCCCGTGCTTTTTCTACGCTTCGGCTTTCATCGACGACTAGTATAGTCAGTTTTTACTGCATCATACTCTAAAGTGTCGTGATATCCTAAATAAAGGTGAAGGATAAAGCTCGAATAGATATATTTCGTAGACTCATGTTTAGCCTTTAAGTGCTCTATTGCAGTTTAGAGGTGTGTACTGGTTCGTTCTTGGCATGTTTGAGTGTTATATGCTACTATAAAATTATGATTAGTATTCTGTTTTTGGCTTCCAACTACTGTTTATTATTTTGTGAAAGGAAAAATTAAGTTAGATCAAAAATTGCTTTCCAACAGAAGTTAAATAAAATCACAAATATGAATTCGTTAGGGTAGAATAAGACATGCGTTGGTTCCTGAAAGACGTTTCTTGGCTAAAGAGTGAAAAGAAAATATCACAGTCAAAAATGTTGAGTAAATTGTTGTTTGATTTTAACTTCGTTAGTATCTTTTTCCAACTATTGAACATTAATATTGGATTCAGTTTTATAACTAAGATTTCACCAGTGTTATTCATTATGTTTCTTTGCCATCAAGCTGAAGCAATAAATTCCGTTGACGACGAACAATATTCCATAAATATTTTTTTTAAATGGGAGAAGAGCAAAAATGGAATAAAAAGTGGAAACATGTTCAACATACTATAAACAAACTCATCGTCCAATGAAGCACGTATTAAGCTGAGGTTGGCTTTTGTTTGTGGTGGTTTACTCTGGTATTATTTAACTTTTTGCCATGAAAAACCATTAGCCACTGCATGTGGATTTGGATTGAACGTGTTCCATACCTTCTGCTACTTCGAAAATCACTAAGTAAATCCGTTCGGTTTGCATTGCTGGCTGACCGAGTTTGTATAAATCCAACAGAACACAGATGCATCCTTCCATTTGTGATGAGAGTGGAAGGTTTGTGCTGGTGAAAATTTTGGGAATACTCTACCAGAAACCATAACCAAATTATATGAGGAATACGCCACGAGTTCCTTGCGTATGTTGGTGCATCCATCCACGTCTCGCCCTGCTGATGACGTGTCATACGGACCGATCACCACAGACCCAAACCAATCGGTGTCGGCCAGCTGTGTCCGGATCGTGCATGAATATTTCCTTTTCACACACCACCGGCAGCAGAAAATGAATACTCGCAGCCAAAAGAACAATCGACTACGAAATAGCGATGGACACAAAACCGCTAAAACTGGACCGCACTAAAAGAAAAGCAAACAAATCCCACTTTAAAAAGTAGGGAGAAAAAAACTTGTTGCAGGAGCAACGGTGGAAAAATGACGCTAGCAAAAGGAAAATCCATGACAGGCATCGAAGTGAGCAAGGTTTCGATTCATACAATTCCTTTGTCTTTTTGGTTTAAGTCGGAGGTTACTCATCGACGTGCAAAAGGTCTGTTTTGTCCGAAAAGGTCTGGTGGATGAGTGGAACCTGTAAAAGCTAGCGTCAGGTTTTCCTTTTCCAGCCTCCACCTAGACGTTGTTCTGGAAGTTTACTCAGGATCGAAGGCACACGGGAGCACGTTTTTGTGGCCTAGGTTATGGCCACACGTGAGTGGAAACTGTTATTTAGTGAGCGCGCCGGTCTTTTCGGGTCCTTTTAGCAGAAGCTCATGAACCACTGGCAATCGTTTTCCAATGTGAGCTATTATACATGCGGTTGTGCATTGTGTAAATGTGTGCATGAAAAAGAGGGATGCAGAATGTCATAGAATGGCGTTCTTGTTGAATGCAAAATCATCGCAGCCTTAAACGAAGTCTGTATAAATTTCAATTTCACAAGGTCAACCTATGATTCAATGTCTATCTTTTCTACTTTAGAAAAGCACGATGAAAATGCTTATGATAAAAGAAGAACATGCCGTATTCGAAATGGAAGAGGCACATTGGATTGTGTAAAATAGAACCTTGTTGAACGGGTGACTTTGTAACATTTTCTCTCGTACTGGATAGCTCTTTACACTAACTCTGATGTTTACCGTGAATTAGCTTGTTGTAGTGAAAAAGCAAAGTGTTATGGTTGCTTTAAAATAATCAGCTTTGGTAGGAATGCTATTCCACATTACTTTGTAAATGTTTATCGAAGTTGATTGAATGACAAAATGACGTTGCTCGGATTCAAAGACGAAAATATGTTATACTTGGCTGTGATGAAAAAATCTAATACTGTGGTTGCGATGTCTAATTAGGACAGTGAACACTCCTCTTTTCAAGCTCAATTACGCAATGGAAATTGAATCTCGTTTCTAAAATAGACTATTTTTCATTTTCTTTTAGTCATGGATGGCAGAGTGAAAGTGAAACAATTTCCGTTTACCAGAATCATGCAAAATGGAAATGAATATAATAATTAACCGTCGGATATAACTAGTAGCGTTAGTTTTGTTGTGGGGTTGATAGCACTACTTATATTAGCAGAAATTGTCCAAACATTAACAGTTTCCCACATTCTAAACAACCTGGAATATAGTCAAATGGGCCATGATGGTTAAATATAATTTTATCAGGTGGTTTTTTCTCATTCGCCAAACCAATCGCAGGATTATGTCATCGTTCCAACATGACACTCCAACGATCGCTTCTCGAACATATTCCCAAACTATTTCCATTGGAGGGCACCAGAAGTGGTTCAGTGAGGCAGCCAATTTCAGTGATTATCCCTTGGATGGGTGGTAATAAAAATATTAAAACGGATGCAATCCAAACAAGGATGCATGTGAACACTCTCTTCCTCATAGAGGTGCGCCTTGCGTTTTGACTCGGTTTCTCATTTAGCTATTGTCCCGCGGGCAAACTCTCTAATTGGTCGTAAAATTTTATCATCATAAATATACATTAAACAGTTCCCTACCTAAGCTTCGAGATTTTCCACCTCGATTTTCACATCCTTTTTTCACACGATGTTCTTACCATCCATATGCTAGACAACATTCAGAATTCGATGAAACTTAAAGGGAAATCCTACCTAAATCTTTGTTCGAAGGAAATAATGGAAAGTTTTCCTTAATTGCCATACAATAGTTAAAAGAACCGTGTCCTTCTAAAAATAACACACGTGTAAGTCAATCAAACAGAGAGGCATTTATTTTCGCATTAATCTTTTCTCTTCCTACGTTTACTTTGCAGTTTATTCCCCGCTTCCTTGACTAGTCCATTCCATTTATTTTCCTTCATTCAGATCGCCCACCTGCAACTGGTCGACCAATTAAATCATCGTTTTCATTAGCGAAAGTCAATCCGTTACCTTTTCAAAGTCGCCGATGAGAAACGCTCATTGAAAGCGAGAAAGAAATAAACGATTGACGATGCATATCTTGGGCAGCAGTCGGTGTAGAAATGGCCGGTGAGTGGTTTTAGGAAGAAGTAATTAATGGCACGCAGGCATACGATCCGATAGCCGAGAAGATTTATGGTTCAGGGCATGAATAAACAGAGTCCACTTCGGCGATTGGCTTCAATCTTATACGTAATATGCGCCCGCCCGATTGAGATGGATCGTAGGCCATAAAAATGAATTGTCCAGAAGGGATTGTGGTTTGGGTAAAATCAAATCCAATAAACTGCCGTCTAGTTAATTCAATTCTTGTTTACCCTTTCTTAAGCATCTCTCGAAAAAAGGACCGATTTTACGATTTTCATTTGAAACGCAATGTCTCGAGCTATGGGAAAACAAGATTGATATCCACCAAGTGCAGTAGTGCCCACGCTTTGCCTAATGAATGAGGCTGCAAGAAACTGAATTATTCCTCGTCTATAAAGCAGAACATAGTGCGTCTTATCCTGTTTCCTCCGTTTTTATTTTTATTTTTTTTATAGGGAATTTCTACATTAACTTGACTACGCATTCCGGCTAGAAAAGCCAAAGGGGGGAAATTGTCGGAGTAAAATTAAAAATTCTCCAATGCAGCGTCATATCGCAGCTCTTGGCATCCGGCGAAAGACGGTGGTAGTCGTGATGGAGGCGTTCCCTTCGAAGCCTAAAATAGGATAATTTTGAGTTGTTTTTTATGTTGTCAAGGACACTGAGCATATAAATTTTAAAATGACTACAAAGTAAGAAGAAAAAGAATTATGGAACAACGTTCTCCATATTTGCTGCAATCAAACTGCCGGTTTCTGCTAAGAAGAAAATTGTTCTGCTTCATATCATCATTCCAGGAAACACTTAAGTCAATAAATAAAAAATCAAAACAAATTTTTCAAGAATGATTTCAAAACCCTCCATACGTGATGGATTTATCTCTGGAAAGGATGACCATGAGTACAACACCAATAACCGGAAATGACAAACAATATAATTGGAGGAAATGTTGCCCAAAACGGAAACGAGAGGGAAGAGAAGTCGGGACGCCAGCCGATTATAGCTGAGCGAATTGGCTAGTGTTCGGACTTCTCATTCCTCTTTGCTTCCTCGGCAGAGTTGCGACTCCGGGCTTGGAAAAAATCATATAGATTTATTGACTGGCATTTTCACAACTTTTGAAGAGGAAATCCGTGATTGATAGTGGTTGTGCCCAAACAAATTGTCTTTAGCTTTCCGTTCGTGGTGTCGATATCGATTCCTTTATCCCTCATTCACGTCCGCACTACTATGTCTACCACTTAGCTATCTACCAAGCGACTTAGATTCGTCGGTCACGACTAGCCATTACATTCCAATCACGCAGCAAATGGCCACCCAGAACAGCGAACCAAAAAGTCCCAAGTGTTCACAAACAAACGGACCTCCGAAGTACCGACATTTGGATGACTGCAACCGTATATTCAATGCTTCTAGGTCTCGTCGCGACGGCTCTCGTCGCAAATATCGATGGCATGGGGACGAAGATAATGACGAGCTCCAACCATTTCTCCACCCTCTTTCATCCCTACAAAGGAACATCCGAATTTCTCATGGAGACGCCTGGTGGCTCATTACGTGTGCCATGGATTTAGTGTTTCTCTTCGCCATCCAGTACAGGATGTTTTGCCGTTCACATGCCGTACGTAATGATAGATGCGTTTCCACACGTCCAGAAATACACTACGGTTCCTCCCCTCGGCCTTTGGTTGTCTCTCTGGGACGGGTAAAATAAGACACTTTTCTTTGTTTCTCTCGCGTCTATATCCTAGGCCGGAACGGAGCTCGTGATACGCAAGGAAAATTTCTGATTTTTGGTATTGCGAACACGCATCACGATTCTCGAGACACTAAATACGAGGCGTCTAATTTCTGCAAAGAGGATTTTTACTGCCGAACCGAGTGCATATACACGCCCAGTATCATCAGTATCATGAGCAGCATCAGCAGTAGTATCGAAACCTTCGTCGGTTTCGTCTTCCTATTTGTGATCTCTCCCCAACGATTGTTTAGCTAGCAAGAATCCTACTATCACTTCTATTTAGTGCATTTTGGGTTAATTTTCCTCCAAATAATCGCAGCGATTCCAACCATAGAAACACAAACACTCACCACGGTTGCACGAATTTTATAACATTCTCCTTCTCCTTTGTAGTTGAAAGTTGTTATACGAATTCACGGTGTGCCTTTTAGGTTTGAATAAAACCCCCATAACTCGCATGAACTCGAGCGTGCTGTACAATAAAACAGCACGGTCGAGGAACAGTTGTGAGGCGGGGAAAAAGTAGTACAGTTTTTGCGTTGTATTTATCCAAGTGTGGTCACATAAGTCAGTGCGGAGGTTAACTCCTTCTGAATACTGTTATTTATCAGGTTAGGAGGATTCCCTCGGAAATGCGAATCCTTGTCGGAAGATTTATTATTTCACACACGAAATTTTCCTGGAATTGGAATTGAATTGAATTAAAAAAAAAGATTTGTACACAAGTATTTCAACCAATTGTAAAGAATTGTGTGTATCGATTTTCGTGACCCACAAATAAATAGAGAGTTTTTTTTCAAATTCAACACAGGGAAAACGTGGAGCTGATCATGTTAAACATCATAAAAATGCTGAAATGTTTTTGTAATATTTTCTGGCAATTATAAATCTGCATAAACAATATTTTCTGTTATATGGATTAATATGATCTCTTTATATGATAAATCATATAAGAAATTTGCTAACTAAATAAGCCAACATCCTTGTTTACTTGAAAAGGCGGCAGTAAAACTTCAAATCTGATAATATTGCAAAAGGCTTTTAAAGATGCATAGCTACCTATTGAATGTCATTTAATCCGAACATTCTAGAAAACTAACTAAAAGTATGCAGGTCGCAAAACTAACCTTCATCAATGCAACCTTTACTACTGAAAGATTTACGGTCCGATGGCGTCAATCGTTTCAGGGTGACAATTTATTTTCACCTTGACGGTCACGATGTGTTAGGAAAGGAAATCGAAAGTTATTCCAATGTCTGGACGCGTTTGTGGTAACCCACCTGTAGTCCCCTTTTTCACCGTCCCGCACCCTTGTCTTGTAATGTGCTCAGTAAATACAAAAAGGTATCCTAGTAGGACTTTTGCCCACCACGCCTCGGGTGGAAAAGTTAGTCATTGGGGGTCATAATATTCCACAGGCCATATTGAGGAGGAGCGTTGCTCCGGCGCTGAAGTGTGACTCGGGCGTGTGCCACTTCACTTGCCGCTGCGTGACGACCTGTGAGATTTAGGGTCATTTATCAACCGGAACCCTCAAGTACGTGCCTGAGGCTTCACGTTTCAGTCGGTTGCCTTCATTTTCACTGTTAGTCATTCGTATCCATTTGTAAACTCATGCCGTCAGCAAGATCTAGGAAGGTCCTTTGGGAGTTTGGCCTACGGGAAGGCAGCCTACTTGTTTTATCCGGTTGATTTGTCTTATTTTAATGACACCAAAACGTCTGGAGTGTAATCAGACAGACAACAAAGCGATCGAGGCGAGCATAATTTGTCTGCCGATCCATTGCTGGCTATTCTGGCTACAAGAGGCCAAAGATTGAATGTAAATCGTTATTTCTGGGACTTCGTCAAGGGTGAAAGATGTGCGAAAAAGAGGATGAACCGTACCCTAAAAATTAATCGCCCACTTTCCATGCCCATTCTTAATTCCTGCTGTGATAACGAATTATTGATTCGTTTTATTATATAAAAAATGTTCTCGAAATAAACAACTCCGATCAAAAAGCGTAAAATATAAACCGTTTTATTTCAGTCACGCGACTTTTATCAAAGAAACATGAGTTGTTTGTTTAATGGATTTATTGTAATCCTTGGTTTCCATCTTTCCTTCTACCAGCCTTTTGATTTGAAGCACTACCTTAGGAGTTTCCTTTTCGCTTCTGACACCATAAACATGTTAACACGGTTAGTCGGTGATTTTATATGATTTTCCACCTTGTGGTTGCTAGCGCTGTTTATTGTTTCGTCAAATTTATTTCCCATTTCTCGCCTGCACAGGCGGGGTTTCTGACTGTCGCCCTCGTACCGAGACGTGTTACGTATGTTTCAATTTTTAAACCTCCCTACATTGTATCCAGATGGAAGGGGGTTTTTTTCACGTGTATGAACGTCTTGTGTCATATTTCCAAACCACCTTGGTGAAAAACAAGGGAAATGTAACTTTTCCCACGGTGCGGAGGAGTGTAATAAATTCATTTTCTCCCCAGCGCAACCTGCCGTTTCCCACTTTTTCCGAACCTCCACACTAGGAGTCATCGTTTCCGGTACGTCGTTTGTTCAGATAAACTCGCTGGCGTCATGGTTTGTCGTAGGAACTTCCTGTGAGTGAAGAAGGAAAAGAAAAAAAAATCTGACACCATCGGAAATCTACTAACGGTTTGATTGACATGGTATTTCTGAGATTACCTTCAGATAACGAGGGGATGAAAATAAATTCACCTGATGATGGAAGTGATTGATTCTACATTTAAAATTAATGTATTGAAATAACGACGGAATAGAATCTATAAATCCAATTACTTCTCTGGCAGCATATTTTTTTTCATAACCGTCGAGTATAATTATTTTCCTGCCTTATCATGTTGTTTGGAACTTAGGCTGGTGTCAGTGCGTTGTCGTGCGATATTTTATCTGATATGAGATTCGCAAGTGTTTCTGTTATTTTTAAAATTCTTAAGAAGTTTGACAATTTTTATTATTTTTGCTAGATGCAAACCACAACAATTCAGAATTAATAAAATACAACCTTGTTGACAGATAATGTCGGATACAGCCATCCGATACAGCCATAAAATACAACCTTGTTGACAGATAATGTCGGATACAGCCATCCGATGAAATCAAACAATATTGATTTTATCGTACGAAAGCTTCGGATTTAATTTATATTCCATAGTCAAAACAATAGAATTTGCTTTAACCCTGCCAATTGCAACCCTTCCATACTTTTTTACCAAGACTCACATGTCTGAAGTTATGAGGCAATTTACTAAAACTTGATCTACCTTCAGTAGCATGCTGACGAGAAGAAACATGGTTCGAAGGAAGCATCTCAACCACCTTCGAGTTATAAAGGTAGTGTTAAATCATTCGTCGGTAGTAACCGTCGTGTTACTTGCCAGCTGCTGGGTTGAAATTCCGGGTACTGTCACATTGTTCCGAACTCACATCCAAGAAGCGCTTGGATCACATCAATTTCACCAGGTTGGCAGCTAAGTAAAGGCATTGTATGTTGAAATTGAAAAATGCTTTCAAGTAAATGCGTTCAAAATTTCAAACTATACGGTTGTTTTTAAATTGATTGATATATTGTTATCAGAACCAAACGGCTAGTTCGTTAATAGGCAAAAGATACCTATTTTTAGAACTAATGAACTAGCAAATGAGATTTTTTAATTTATTCAGAAAAGGTAACAGAAACATCAATTAAGAAAAGTAGGGTGATATGAATTTTGTGAAATAAAATACTCAAAATTAACTGTGATATGCAAATGACCAGATGGTACTTTTCACCATCATTCCAAACCATTCTAGTAGCTAAGCGTCCGAAAGAAAGGGAATCTCTATTAATTAATCCATTTAAATGAAATATTATCAAAATGATATTAATCGCTATTCGATAACCCAACAACCTATACTTGTTCCCGGAACAAAAACCGAAAACACTACCCGGAACAAAAACGCATGTTGTAGGAAACATCCTAAACATCATGGAAAGCACACGTTGTGGTTATCAATGCAATGAGTTCAGCTGAAAGCGTTGTGGGTGAATATTTTTATTACTGCGGCAAGCAAGTGCAAGACTTGCTCTAATCTATTGCAGTACGACTGCATGTGAATTAACCCGGTTCCCTCTTCACCATCCAAGGCAACATTTTCCCATTTCATTTTCTCCCCAATTGACAGTTTTAATATAAAAAAATCTATTTTTCGTATCATTTGTCTAATTCTCACATTGTCCATAACTTCATGGATGAATTACCTACCCTTGTTAACTGCAAAAAATGTATTTACGTTGTATGTTGATGTTTATTTTGGGTCTGAGAGCCTGAGCAATGTGTATACTGCAATTAACTTCAAGCTGTTTAAGACTTTTGGTACTTCTTATTAATTTCTTCAAAAGAAGTTAATTGTTTAATAAAGTTTACTCGTCTGATTTATGAGCTGGTAAATGATAACATACTGAACGCATTCATTGACAAACTGTTTTAACATTCAATACCGAGAGGAAGTGAATTCTATTTCCCTGAAATAAAGCGAAAAACTTTCATTCTTTGCGCGGCTTGAAGGCAAAATTTTCTCCCAATGTACGAAATCTGAAGCTAACTCTCGTAAAAGGGAACCTTTGCCTATTTCCTGGTTCTTTTCCCGGGGTGTGATGGAATTGAATAATACGCCTACTCATATTTCCACCGTTTCCTGACTACTTCTTCTTCGTCAACAACTGACGCGCAACATCGCGACGTAACGATGTGCAAATGGAAAATGTAAATTTTGCCAATCACGTTCCGATTTATTTGAACGGAACGTTACGTTCCAGGTGGAGGGTAAGTCTATTGTTTTGATTTGTTTTGCCCAATGGGGCACATGGTTCGGTCGATTTGATTTGATTGATTCCTGATGGCGTTTGAAACATACGTCGGATCCTTGCAAATCCTGTTTAAACATGTGTTCAGAAGGAAAATTTATACATTTGAGGAGTAGATATTTAAAAACACTTAGTAGAAGCGGTAGTAACTATGAGTACTTTTCCTTGGGATTTTAACATTCTTCCGAAACCGTTTGATAAACAAACAACAAAACAGTTTCTGCAAATTGCTACAAATATCATCCCTAATTCGTTTCGATCGTATGTGCCAAGAAAACCCATAAAATCCATTCCAATAAATTAAATCAAGCACAAAACGTCTGCTATCTTCGCATTATGGACATGAAAGTAATCCACCATATTTTATATTTATATATAATGCCTTCACTTGGTAGTGTTTGTGTTTCAATGGAAAACATAATTCCCAGCAATTGTAAACAAAATACTACGGCTTTCTCTTTGTGTTGCTGGAAAACTCGTACAAGCTATTTTTATTATCACTTCTAACTGCTTTTTGAAAGCCGTACACGCGTCTCGTCTTTACCCTTCACTCGAACTTCCCTTGTGGGGACAAAGCGACATCCGGGCGGCTCGTAATGTTCGATCGACACATTTCAAATCGCCATTTTCGCTAACAACCGTTCACTAAAATCGTCCAGCCAATCCCTGCTGTTATGGGGAACTGGGAGTTCAATGGAGAGGATTCGTTTTTGAATCGATTCCGATCTGACATGCTGTTATTTCTGCCGTGCCCTTTCCAATGGCTGGGAGTGAGAGGGTCGTCGCGAACCAGAACTCCCTTTAACAATCCTATCCCACGCTAACCGGAGCCATAGCTTGGAACAACTTCAGGTTGAAGCTAAAATAGCTGAAGGCCATAAATTTATCGTTCCAACGACTATCTCACTTGCCACAGATCCTGGGTGTCAAGCGCTGGATCCATTCAGCGAAGGTCCCGGATAGTGACATCCCTTCCCTTCCTCCCACTTCCTTTTGAAACCCGCTTCTCTTTGATTGAATTAGGCTGAATCTGAACAGGTCCAATAGACATTGGTGGTTTCTTCTGCAGGCAAAGTTGAATTTTTCTCTCTATTTTTTACGTTTCGTTCGCACCATAGCTGCTCCTGACCACAACAAAGCATGACGTTCAAAGTGAAAGCCCGACTGAAGAACAGATGTTCGACTGTCAACAAATCTATTTAGAATTTATGTCCCTCCATGGTTACACGCATGTTCGCCGAGACTTTTTGTTTCTTTCCTAAAAAGGGTGGTTGCTGCCTCCAGCATACATTGAATACATTTTAACATTTACTCCAGAGTGTGGGTGAGTTTGGGTACATCCTGTCAGACGATGTTTGCAAAACTTCAAGATGATGATGATGATAAGTCCCACCACTTACCCCTACATAGGTCTGAGAAGGATGAAGATATCTTAAGATATTTTAGTTTATTTTATCAAACGAGACGTGGCGTTGGGGCATTACTCTCCAGAACATTCGCATCCGATATACCAGATATCACATGTGTGGAAAGGGTGTCTGAACGCAACTTATACAAATTCGCGGTTGACCTCCACACTCCAAGAAATCTGATCCCATATCAAGCGAATGAGTAAGAGAAGTCAACTGATTCTCATGTTGTTAGTTCACATGTTTTTCGACACATGATGAAACTCTCAAAACGATTGAATTGTTTTAAAATTTGAAACCTGCTGCCAAACAGGAAAAAAACTGACATAATAAATTGACTATGACAAAGTTGATATATGTTTACCTCTCTTCATCACGGCTCATCTGCGCCAGTCGATGTTTTTTTAATCAAAATAAAAAAAACCAGGATACATTGTTAAATAGATGAATTTCCAACCGATTACTCTCGGAATCATAGGAAAGTGGAGTAGGGAGAAAATTCCCCATTAGCTATTGGAGGCGATATTTTGGTGTGGTTTATGAGTGACGAGTTTTGAATGGTGGTTTGATCGAATGGTTTGATGTAATGTACGTGTCAATCGTGGGTTTCCACCTTCGACAAGAATAAGTGAGGGAAGCTTTTTCTATGTTTTTTTTTTCATGAAGTATCCACTAAAAGGGCGCGGTTGTGTGAACAGATTATTATTGAAAAAAACTACTTTTAAAAAGCATAAACACTCACAGAATATACCAATTTACTTTACCGAGTTTACTTTAAACCACGTACGTGCAACTATAATACTTATGGCATACCATTTTCGATAAATTCAAGCGGATGGGCATCGATAGAAAAACAAAATTGTCAAAAATAAAAATAAAATTATCATCAGTGTACAGAAAAAGTATTTCTTAAAGCCATGGAAGCTATAAAGTTTCAATAAGAATACTAATGATTTATTAGCTTGTGCCAAAGTTGCTGCAGAGGAAGATTGGAAATATGATGAATCGGGAGTATCGTGGGAGTTTGTTGGAAATTTGGAAAAGCTAAAGAACTATGTATTTCGTCCAGTTTTTCACTTTTTCTACTCACTTTCTTCATTCTTTGGCTCTTCTTTTACTGATATTTATTGAACTTCCATCTTCTTGGCAGGGGTGGGGGGGGCGTAGATGCACCAGTTGTTTATGGCCGAGACCTAACCTAAACACTGGAGTCTAGAGGGGACGGAAGGCAAACAGTGGTGGTATAGGATCGCGAATCGCGAATGAAGGATGATAACGGGGTTCGAGTTCGCGAGAAGATTTTCCAACCCTATCCGGTAGCGATATTTAAATGGGTTGGTTCAAATGGTTGTGGAGGTAAGGTTTACATGTAGAAAAGTTTGGATGTATCCCGCGCATTGATCGGAACCGATCAAAGTTAACCAAACAGAATAAGTTAGTGCTCGTGCTTTCCATGACGTGAAAAATGGGAAAATCTCAACCATTGCCACAAATGGTTTGATACAACACGGTGAAGCGGAAACTGGCGGAAGTCATGTGTTCCAGTCGAATAAAATTGATTGAATTCATAACTTTTTTTTTTTTTTTTTTTTTGGGTATGAGGAGGAAATCTTCGAAAGACAACCGGTCCCCGTCTGTCATGGGTCCTCGGTTAGTGCCGGATTTTTACCGGCCAAAACCCCCGACGTCAATTGGCCCCTGGTTCCTCGCCTGGATCTAACCGGATGGCATTACAACAGGACGAGGGGGATTGCCCAAAGCCAGTTTGAGCTGGCTGTTCCTGCACTCTAGTGATTTTATTTTCACCCGGCATATTTGTTTTACGACAGACTATTGGGTACATGGTGTTATGCCCATGCCCCGTAATATGCGCTCATGCGACTTTGTGTAGTTTGCCTAACACCGCTGACATGAATTCATAACTTTTTAGCTTCCTTCCGTACAGAACAAGTTTCGCTGGCAATGTTACACAGAAAACCAGGCATGAATCTATGAAAAATCTAGCTTATGGAGACCTTTCTTGGCAATATAATCTATATGGCGTAGGAGAAGGAAAAGCAGAGATGAGCCCCGATCTACAAGATTTTTCTCGTGAAAACTAGTAAGTGAATAGCTTATTCTGCTACCCTACAACAACAGCATGTCGTTAATAAGAATAAATTATGAATAAAACATAAAATGTTACAATACATTTTACGTCAAGCTTGAAGTATTAAAAGCTGTGTAAACTTTCATACAACAATCAGGTTTTTTTTAAATTTTCGTTACGATACAATTTAAACTAAATAAATATATATAATGTCGATTATCTTACGGAAAGTTTGTATATGATATACTGCCAACTGGAAAGAGATAAGAACGTTGACGTAAAGTTATAAATCGCATGTGGTTCATTTAGTGACTCGATATTGTTTAAAATGTATTTTTGAAGCTCTATTGAAAATCCGTGATGAATTACATCTCGTCTGAAATTGAAAACAAAGGGCTTACATAATTAAATAAACAAATAGTTTAAGGTTTGAATTTACGATAGCATGATACTATAGAATAGATTATCCATGAACATTTTCACGGATTCAATGGCTCTTCAGAACTTTCAAAATTTTTCGAGTATTTTTATCAAATTTGAACTTTTACAGAAAATAGTTTTGCCAACCACTGGCAAGAACAAACAGATTTAATTATAGTCAGCCAAAAAAGCAGCGTGATAAACACCGCATAATTCAATGCTTTGGTCATACCCCGAAGCGATAGGCTTCTTGGCCTGTCCACGTTCATCAGCATTCTTTTCCTTGGTAAAGTTTAGGGATTTATGGGGTAATATGTAACCCTTAAGGAAAACTGTTGAGTTTTAATCAACTTTGCTAGTGATTGTTCTTTTTGTCAACTTATTTGGTTCATTAAGGATCAAAATAGTAACTTGTTAGGGAATTTTTGCTTTTTGCAAAAATTATAATTTTTATAAAGTTCAATTACAGATAGATCACTGTCGCTGTCCTGTTCGATAGAAATGTTCATGTTCTGTGCTAAAATGAACCAAAAATGGACTTAAAAATAGAAGCAAAATTGCACCGTAATAATGAGGTAAAATGCGCCATAAAATAGAGACGCAATCCACTCCTCAATTTATCGATTTTACGTGAATCAAAAAGTTCATAAATTTCCTGTCATTCTGGGCCCAGAAATAAATTAAATTTAAGGGATCTACAAGAGTGTATTATCCCCCCGTTCAAAGTTGAAATCCGATGCATAAAAATGTTGCATGATTTGGTTTTGCTTTTATTTCGCGATTCTGTTGATGCAGAGCTATCAAAATTCCAAGGTGACTACAGACTTTCCGAGACAAAAATAAGTTTTTGATAAGAAATTAGAAAAGGTGTGTTTTTCCTCAGGGGTACATATTACCCCAGACACCCTTAAAATACGTCCACGATCCTGGCATAGCCTGTCCTAGTCTCACTATCCGAGAAGGGACGGATGGACGTCCTGACCACTATAAAAGGCCAGCTCGTCTAATCGGATGGGATAAAAGGGTTAAACAAAAAATATAGTGAGCGTCATCGCACAATGGGTCAGATCCCGCAATGGGTCATCCCAAAAGATACGAATATTTTAAACTCTGCAGGTCACCGCTCTTCTGAATGACCATCCTATTGTGCATCATCTGCCCTTCTGGAGTTGGGTGACGATATGTTGGCAAAATGCCATCCAGCGGAAGATTACTCCCCGGGACGTGGAAATGCATGTGACTGCGTCCATTTCGTCCAGTCAGTTCCGAGAGTGAAAAGAGGTTTTTGATCCATCACTCATCGAACCTTACGGATGTCCACGTGCAGATTCACTCTGGGATGCAGCTGCGATGCGTTTTTTTACCGTTCTCAGGTCGTTGTTGTAGGAATGACCTCCACCAATCATCGTAGCTCACAACCAGCCGGACATCAGGGAGCCAAAGAACGACGTTTTGCGTATGGGCCATCGTTTGCTCTTGCCGACAACTCGTGGACGCATACGCTATTAATTTAAGATACGGACGATTGGGGTTCCGCAAACACCACAAGAAGCGAATGTCTAACACAAAAACGCTCGCTAGAATGCGTTACAGAAATGGCAACAAAACGTAGCGAACCACTGCTTTAGAATCATTCGATTGTTTTTGTAAATGTTTATTGCCTCATATTATGTGCAGCCTTGAGTTGGGAAACTTTTTAAAAAAGTTGCTTCACTCGAGAACTACGGACCATAAATGATGTGCTTGAATTTTTCCACCGTTTCATGCAGGCTGTTGCAGATCCAGGAAAAAACCCCTCTCTGGGCATGATTCATACGAGACAGAAGTTAATCAAAGAAAACTATGATGTGACTAGAGAGATTTAAATTTCCATGTAATTTTCATCCGTTCTTGTTGCCGCTAGTAAATACGCAATCAAAATTCCCCTCACACGAATACATCATACTTTCAGCTCTTGGAATGGCTCGAGTCACTGGCTGTCGCAACGATAAACAGTTGTAACCCTTAATCTAACCGTGCTTGGGGCTTTCACACGTTTGCTTATCGTAACAGTAAACGTTTCTCGGTTCCGAGAAATTCAGAAATCCCTTCCCATCGCATAACCTCAACATTGTACCGATTGTACCAGGTTCTGGGGAATGCATCTACACACAATCACAGTTGACGCCTCTTTACAAATGTCGCGTAAATAACGATCATGCAACGACGTGCAGTTCGTTGTTGAAGGCTTAATTTAAAACTAAATTGATTCCAATTAACATCACCAGCTCTAAACCACATGCAGCGATGGGAGGTGAGTCTTACTGGAGGTCTTGCAGTTTATGGGACAGAGTAGGGCGATGGTTCCAAGAAACAACGTTTTGCCTCCCGCCAGATCTTCCGATGAAAGGTGTTAGGCATGAGAGCGTCTTTGGTCTTGCTTGAAAGTCATTAATTAATACACAGCCGATCGGGAACGGTTGCAGAGGTTCGCTCGAATGGGTCGGATAGTATGACCTCAATTTGTAACGAAGCACTACAAGACTTTTCCACGATTCAAATATGTGCTGATATCTTTCGGTTCATCTCTTTGTCTGCAAAATCGTGGCAATGACAAGTTATGTTATTTCCATATGTCATCGGCAAAAAGTAGGCCAAACGCGTAGGACTTCGTTCGGTGTCTAGGTCTTTCAAAGGTCTAGATCAACCATATGATGTTGATGCCATGAATATGCAACAATGTGTGTACACGCCAGTCTTCCTCAAAATACCTCGAACATGAAGTGATCCTCAAAATACCTCAGACCTGAAGTGATGATTGCTATCAAATTTTAGGGGCTTCAAAGCCGATAAAATTACCAATGGTACCGAGCATGGGAAGCGCAAATCGTCGCTCCTGGTTCCGGTTTACAAATAGAGATTGAAGTAAATTGCTTTTCTGTTGAAAATAAAAAAATGGAAAAGTCATTCCTCCTGTCACCTCAACGTGAGATGAGCATAATTTAATAAATAAAACAGGAAAAAGAAAAATCCATGGAGCGGAAAGTCAATGATACCGCGTCGGTCGGCAAGCATTACGAGTCGAGTTAATTAAACCACATAAAAAATCATGACAACCAAATAGTCTATCAAACAGTATTGCCACCGTGTGGAGTCATTTTCCCTGCTTATAGTTTGCGTAAATATTGGATACCCCAATGAAGAGGATGAAAATTGTAGAGATGGAGGCAGGTGTGATACCAACACAAATTTAATGCATATAAATAAGAAACAAAATAAAATTTGAATAGAACTGTTCAACGAAGTTTCAGAAAGTTTGAATTCCCGCCAGCAACGGTCCCCTTGCCATACACGTACTGCAGTTTGCTACTTTATAACACCTGTAGAGGTTCTCATATGTCGTTATTTCGTTATTTCAACTACACGCAGCTTCATGACAGAAAAGTTTTGGACGAGAAGGAAGGAGATTTAGCGTACATCATGTTCGTGTTTGAATATCCTAAAGCCAAACACAAGGGATAGGGTTGTGTTTTTAATGTTTCCCATAATGATCGAAACATTATCGTTCTTAGCGATTACCAATCTGCATCGTGAGCCATCTTTCACCTGCAAATGCGGTTGTTCTTGGCGGTATTCAACAATGTCTACTGGAAAGCAGGCAATTTAAACCGTACAACAACGACAAGATAAAGAAGGCCCACGACACACTCGATGTGGATTCATTCAAGCAAGGATAGATGGATCATGGAAGATTGCGTGAGAAAATTTTATGCCGGAATTAAGCCATTTGTTCCTTTAGCGTGTTGCTGTTTATCAAACCTGCCTTACTCCGGAAAGCGGTCCCGTTTTGCTAGATGGGAAATCTAAGATGTACTTTGTGCAATTGATGGCAACCGTTGTGCGACTGGAGCATAGTTAGATGCCAATGTTCTGGAGAGTAATGCCCCAATGCCACCCTTGTTTGATAATATACCATAAATATCTTCTTATTTTCCCTTACCCTAAGATACTTTCGGTCTTCTCAGATCTATGTAGGGGTAAGTGGTGGGACTCATCATCATCATCAAAACATGTGGTAACTTTTCGAATAGTGTTTCTTTGACGAGCACAAATTGATATATATGAAAAGTATCTTATAGGCATTAACCTCTTTGAATTAAGACTTCGATAAGCGCAACCGATTAAAAATGACTTCTCAGAGCATTTTTCCAACAAAAGAATCCAAACTCTAACTCTCGTCTTTTGAAGAAGCCAACATAAAACACTCTTTATGATTGCATTTGGCTGAACAGTGGCAAATCTTCTCCTTCTGCTTTTTATTAAAATTAGCTTGAAGACATGGGCTTCACCTGGAGCGAGTTTTTCATGACGACAAATATACAAACAAATCAACAACCGTAAATCAATTAGAATTTCCGTTTCGAACTTTCTCTCCGCACAAAGTGGTGAAAGGAGAGCATCATCATTCATGCCGAGGAAGTTGAGGCAAACGATAACAAACCGAGACGTAAAAATCACACTTGCGTGCAAATGAACTGCTCGTTTGGTGAAACCTTGACGCCGAGATGATGGTCACGGAACAATGATTATAATTCAATTCATAGTGACGATTCGTCCCAGGGCGAACACTTTCTGTGTAATCCTGGAACAATCTCAACCCAGCTGGCGACAGGAAGAAGCGTTCAACTCCTCTCCCCAGTGAAATAATGGTATGACTTGATAATGTATGTGGTCGGCACGACCTCCGGCACGGAGATCCATGAGCCAGATCATAATCTCCGTTTCACTTTGGGCTTGTAAAACTGGACACCAATAATCAGGATTAGTGACAGGTTAATCCATGCTGCGCTTAAAAAAAAAACAACGTTGCGTATCTGTGAGCTTGGACGGAAAAACGAGCCTAATGAAACAGAAATAAAACAACACCTTGCTGGTCACTGAATGGTATAAACATTTTTTTTTTACGAGTTCCTCCATTTGGTCACGGGGTTGAACAGATCGACATGTAATGAATTTTAATACAAGCGCTCACCATTAATAATCTCGTCACCAATCTGGCAGCGAATCTCACCCTGACGTAGACGCCGACGCTCAGTGATGCGGGTAAATGTTTAAGATTTGCATCGCGGTTACCCCCAGCAGTTTCGAAGACGTCACACTGAGGAGGGGCTTTGTTTGACGCCTTTTTGTCAGGAATTGAATCGATAAAAAACCTCTCTGATCCTTAATTGTTTGTTCAAACCCTAGTTGTACACCAAAAAGTGTCTTCACTCACTCGAACATGCATCTGATCTGACACCCTAGCGGAAATGGATAATCACCCCTAACATTCTCCACCTAACGAATGACAGCTCCCGATGGGTAATCAAAGCCAAAGTGCCAGTATCCTTATGATTATCGAAATTGACAGTAAATCCCTGCATTCCCCTGTTTCAGAGCTGAATACCAACCAGGAACAACGGTGTGACAATTTCAGTCATTCGTCCGGTTTGAACCCCCCAACTCACTCCCAACGTCATCAAACTATTTCCGGAATGAACGAACCGAAAGTACGTTGTATTTTGCCACGAAGATAAAACCCAAACTCGAAACTATGATTTCCCCTTATGAGGGGAATGGTCGAAAACCGAGCGATCCATGAGGGGCCAAGACTCGAACACTCCTTAGACCTGCTCGAAATCCTGTTTTCGAAAGAATCGGGGAACATGCATACTGCGCGATTTCTCCTCGCTTACCAACGACGACGAACACGATTCGATGCTGCACCTTGGATGCAATCATCGCAGAAAGAGATGCAGAAAGTGGTTCATTCGAGTCACCAGAATCAAAACAACCTCCCGAGCACGAGACACGAGCGGAATATTATCGCCCCGAACGATAACATGCCGGCTTTTGGAAGCGAAAGGGCGCCCGATGAGTCCGAAGCACGTGGTTTCGGCGCGAAACATCGTCTCGAGGAGTTTCAGTCGTTTTCAGAGCTCTCGTGCGGGTGGCTGTGGAGTTGGAAAACAAGCAAAACGAGCAGATTTTACGCGAGTTTTATAGCCTCGACCCGGTTCGTTCTGGGTCAACTTTTTACGTTGAACTTGGTGCGTGAAAAACAGACGTACACGTGCTTGGAAAAAATGCCACTAATGGAAAGCATAGCCGTATCGAGGAATTTAACAGATGTGTGTTTCGTTTTCCTCAGCTTCGTGAAAGCATAATTTGTGCAGCTTATCCAAGTTGGCTTGCTAGAAAGAAAGTCTTTACTTGTTGGTTGTGCCTGAAACAAATTGAACAACAGTGAAGTAAAACCCTTAATTGGCCGTTTTGAACATTACACAGCAATAAATTGGCCATCCCGTCAGCCATTATGCTATACCGCACGATGTAGAGTCCGACAAACTTCATCCAGGGTGCAATTTAAACCAGAAGTTCCCGAGAAGGAAACATTCAATCGGTGTAGTTTGCCTCTAGTTTCGCATATGAGGACATTACCTGCTAACACCTGGTGCAAGTTCTCCAGGTCTCCTGAGAGGTACTTGGACGAGAAACTGATTATCAATTGAGTGTACATGCGAACGTAGTGGAAAGCCAAGCGTTTTGGTTTCGCCTCGAATGTAAAAGTTGTTCACAGGCGTGACGTATGAAGAAGTTCAGCCAAGGAATTGTGTGTCCCATGCCGGTCTGGACCACGCATCGTTTAACTATCGATCGAGTGTGAGCCAACGTGTGGCTGATATTTCATCCGAGACTAGTCAGGAACGCCCGAAACAAGCGAGCAGGTCCTCGAAGGTAGTAGGTACGTAGACTCTTTTCTGTGACCTGGTACAAGAAACGAATCGCATTAAGACGCTAGTACGCCATACCCACCACCCTATTGCCGAGTATCTGTTCTTTTCCGTAGTTTCAAAAGTCAAGTAAACAACCACATTGATATCTTGCTACAGTGCATTTACCCTATTACCGGACGAAAAGAACCAACTGTGTTAAAATGTGTTTCAGAATAGTTATTGATACATTTGCTGTAGCTAAAAATGTTTAGCATAAGCGGGCAAAATCAAAAAATATTTATAGTGATAAATGAACTGTTTTTTTTATTCAAAATTCTTGAATTCATAAACTGTTTTTAATTTATTTTGCTCTTCAGTTACAAAACTCAACCATTCTCAAACTCAAATTTAAATTCGATGCTCTAAATAAGGCATAATGTTTGCACCATGCTAGTGCACAGCTTGATTGTATCCTTCAATTAAGTTTCCTTAATCTGGCTAATTACTAACATAAAGGTTCCTCCATTTAGCGAAGCTTTACTCTCCTCCGGCTTTTCAATACTACCCATAATGATCAGCTACAGCAGAACAGACTCCACTCGGACTTTTGGCTTGTTGCTGACTCATTTTGCACCCTCGGGCATGAGTTTTAATTGGAAAATTTCTCTCTCTAACGGTTGGGAACACACTTGGGGCTTCGGTTGGTAGAATTTTGCTGGACGCCTGTTGGCACGATATACTCCTTTCGAGGGAATTTTTGAACCAGGACACCCAAACGCTACATACCGTCGACGACGTTGTCGATTGACTTGCCACCAGGTGGAAAGTGTCGATGTTTGTCGATCTGGTCGATCTGCCGATGTTGAAGAGATCTCTCCCGACGATTCATATGAATGTCGTTCGGAAACACAGATGAACCGACAGAGATGAATCGAGCACACAAAATTCGGTGGCCATTTTAGAGTTTTCCGACGGCAGATTCCAATATTGAAAAGCAAGAATCTATTGGTATAAACAAAGTTAATTGCGAAAAACATCTTGGGTCAGTAAATCACGCGACAACTAATGAACTGACCTGACTGAGAGTATGATATTTAATTGAATCATATTTTTTCCAAGTCTTTTTTCGAGTTCGAGTTTATTAATGCTCGCATACGCTTCTGGAAAGAGGACACGAGCATCGTGTTCAGGAGCAGCGGCAATGTGAATTATTTAGAAGGTGATCACGATGGTCGCACCGATGTTCCTGCCTTCGGATGATAACGACGATGACGTGTGACGTGATGACTTCATCCAGTCCGAGCTCGAGCAGCAACGTTGAACACTGAAGAACGTACGTTGCGTTTCCAGCCGATTATATTCCGTGTGATTGGTGCATTTTATCCTCCATTTTTTTCTCGTTACGCCCGCGAAAAATGGAAAATAAATCCGACGTTCTGATCAGTGATTGTATGACGGGTGGAGATTTACTTTTTTCTTCACATACACCATCCGAACGTGTCTGTGCATAAGAAACTCCTTATATTTTCTTTCTACTAGCTCCTATCGAAAGGAGAGGTACTAGGGGTAGCATTTGAATGTTTGCTGAAGTAGCGAAAAGTCAAATGTAGCTTAAACAAACTAATCGTCCTAAACTTTCAACAAACTCTTCGTCCTTTTCTATCCCAATTCAATTCAACATTTTCTGCAAGGGAGCGAAGCACTTTAATTTGACCTCTTTTGTACATCTCTCCTTCAAAAAGTAATATTTTAATTGCTCAACACAAGTGAGAATGCGTTAAAAGCTTCGCCTCAATTGCACGCGTTTGAAATGGTTTTTAAATAAGCCAATTTTTTAAAAACTGGTTTACCGAGGCAGGATGAATAATATTCGATTACTCTTCGATATCTTGCAAGCGATCCTACAAAGGTCACCGAGGGCAACAGACAACCTTTCCATGAGCGAGCGGTTTTGTTTTTAAATCCATTAAATTATCTCCATCTCACCCCTTTTCCGAGCATGTACAACATTCGCGCGAGCAAACATTATTCGGTGGCGCAATAATTGCCGATCACTGCTACCCTCTGGAAGGTTCGTACTATACGGCTGCTCCTCTCACCCATCTATCACGACAGTATATCACTCATGAAGGTAAATAACCGGAACATAACCAACAGAATCAACAAAAACCTACATGTAGTACCGTTTACGAATTCATTTATCAGAATGAATAATAATTTCTTTGCCTTTTCATTCGCCAACGCGTAGGGGTTTCAAGCAAAACACCACACCTCAACCAGGCGTGTTACAATTTCCCTCCTCGATGCTCCAGAGGACTACGAAAAAAAGGCTTTTCCACCATTGAGCCTTATAATTTGGTCCAAACCGAGCCGCACGTAGGGTGCATGAACGATCAGGGTGTAAAAGCGGGATGATTACACAGTTTCCAATGATGATTTTCCATACCTGAGTCACGGTAAACTGCGAAAACCATGAAAAGAGCATACCTTTCTGCCCCGATCATGAAGTTAAAAGGCACCCAAAAAAGTTAATGTCATCAAAATAACTGAAATTACACCTCGTGAAGTAATGTCTATTGGTGGGCTTACATGTGTGTTTTCCATGGTTTGTAATTTTTCTGACCGCTGTGGTTTTTTTCACTGCTTCTATCTACTGAACTCTGCCTTTTCCTGTCCTCTAGCTACAAACAGATACAATACAATGATGCCCGATGGACGAAATGTGGAAGCAGATCACGGTGGTAGCGATCGATACAAAATGTTTAATTGAACAACCAATGGCGGATGACGGATTCCTTTTATTTTCAACACAAAGGTATAAAAAATGAGCTCAATTTTTGTCACCTCGTTGTTGGCATACAAAAAAAACTTGTCCATATTTTATGCATAAATCAAAACTCGCGTTCAACAACTTCTTTGGAAAACATTGTAGCATTTACGAACATGGCATAGAAAAATTTTCCTAAATGCTTAAGAGGGTTAGAGAGGATTTGTTGGGCAAATCAATTTACGCTGTGTTTGGATTGCAACCCAAATGGTGTAAAAATGCCGTTAAAAATTATTCACTATTATTTATAGCACTTATTTCATCATGCAGATGGTTGTCTAGTATTCACAATCCTTCATTTTCGTCGTCTGTGGCAAACCATTGGAAAGGCGTTTTGATAGCCGGAGTCAGTGTAACAGTTATTCCATTTTCTCACGTACATTTTATTACATCGTCCTAGACGGACGATTTTTGTTTAATAGAACCGTCCGGTACTATTAGTTCCCGCTAACTTCTAATCTCTTCCATTTTGGACTGCTTTTCTTGATTCGTAGCCAGCGTCTCATGCTTAAGAAGGCACTTTCCGCTTTGCCAGCTCGACAGAAAGGCAGAAGTGATTAAGCAGAATCTTTTGCAATTTTCCTTTCGCAACCGCTGTTTCTTTTCATGAGCTACCACCAGATTGGGCTGATGGAAATTTAAATTGAAATAATACATTGAAATGATTTTATTACATTATATTCATGCTCATGTGAGGAAGGTGGGATAAAAACTAATCCTGCGTGAGCAAAGAGATAACCAAGTCAGAGAAACGAACATTAAAAACTCAACTTTAACAACTTTACTCAAAGGAGAGAATTTCCCAGCAAAATGCAAATGTAACTCGTTTGGAAAAAAATGCTTTTAACACAGTACAATTGACGATTCGAAAATCAATTGATCTGCTACTAGAACTGACGCTGCAGATCATGAATTGTAAATCTTGTAAGTTTCACAGTTAATCATCCCCGGTACAATCCTGTAATGGATAATGAACGGACGTTGCGGAAAATGGAAGAAAAAGGACACTGTGCTTTTCCCGGAAATAGAACTTGTTTGTTTTAAGTTTACTTTCCCCGCTTTGTATTCTTTTTCTCGCTATACTCCAATTAACCATTTTCTTTCTCAATGGGAGATATTTCTTCCGTCGAAGTACAAGAGTGCCTCTTTCCCTAAACGTTTTTTATTCCTTTTGTTTGGTAAATATTTGTCAATCCTTTGAAATCCTGAATGATTTTGGTGGAATTGGCTGTGGAAGAAGGAAATTCCTTCTCTTAGACGGAATAGTAAGAATACGGACGATTCCGTTATAATGGGTTGATAATAAAGGAAATGGCATCTGTAAAACTGAGAAGTTAAATTAACACCTAAATATCGCATTTTCCACCGCCATACCACAGCTTAACCGATGAAACCGTAATAATTGGATAGAAAAGGAAAAGAAAAAATTTTAATGCTTGCAGGCAGTTGTTAAAACAATTTTTTAAATAATTTTTATCCACAAAAGGTAAACTTTTGGGTAAATATTACAAACTGGACGAGTCTAGAGCATATTCATGGGTCATTAAGATGTAAAAGTCATAATTTCGCAACGTTTCATAAAGGAAGTTCTTGATTAAGGGACGTTCTCCTAATTATTATAATTTTTTAATCCGCTCTTCTTCGTCCTTGTGCATCTTATACCACTTTATCAGCACAGAATAAACTTTTCCTTTATCAATATATCCTTTAAACATTCAATGCTCCAATAACCACAGCTTTTCTCCAAAAGTATCACGAAACATTGAAACTTTACGATCCGCGAAAAAGCACTTCACCAACTTTTGGCCATCCTTTGGGAGTATCATTAGTTTTCCCCAAGGAGCAAACCGGACCGGAAAATACACGGAAAAAGTCTCATGAGAGAAATGCGGTAGGAAACTAGAATCAAGCTCGAAAGACAATGAACCTCAACGCGGCATAAAAACGGGCCACTGGAACATCCGAGTAAAAACTTGATAAATACACGGATAGGTTACGTTACACAGGATTTTAATTGTTTTATATCATGAAGCGTTCGCGTTGGGAAGGAAAGTTAAAATAACGACGATAGGAATGCACAAAAGGATTGTTCTATAAATTGAAACAAGTAAAATTTCACTAACTTCCAATGAATCAAATTGAATTCTAAAGGGTAATTTCATTTATGTTCCATGGCTTTGAAGAAACAACCCACCAAAGTAGGACGTCTCTGCTGCAACAACCATAGTAAAATGGATACATAACAGCGAAATTTCTCTCTCCATTTATTCCTTGCTACCCAATAAAGGTTGCTGCATTTTTCTACTGTAGTCTGTATTGATGGCTGTATTGACAAAACCGACTATTATCAAACGAAGGCTTGATGATCGCGCCTAGCCTACGAGTAGAGAGAAACGTGATGGCAGGAAAACTACGTCCATTTCACATTCGCGTCATATTCAAGCGAATGTAGTGCGATGAAGGGACTTGCTTGATACCCTTCATTGTCTGGAAAAGTTTTAGAGTAGCCTCTTCTTTCTCTACTGTTCGTCCCCTGTCAAGAACAAACGGAAAGTTTTGAGGAACGGGATCGTGGAAAACAATGACTTCAAAACGGCGCTACCGGAGCCAATTGAGCTGCTGCAAATAGGAGGATAAACTTTTGCTGAATGTTGTCATTTAAGCATAATAGATTTAGTTTTTTTTTTTTTTGACAATCGTTTATTATGAGCTAAAAATACAGGGTGGAAAAACTATCAGAGGTATAACTCCGTTATCGCCTTTCCTGCAACACGGCTCTGATTTTTTGGAACGACGCACTTCCAAGTGACAAAAAAACAAATGTTAGTGAAGCGCACATCCAATCTTGTTTGAACTGCATAGAAATACAATTGGTTAATGCCGACTAATGATTCATCGTATGGTCTAAACTTAAAAATGACCAGCGAGCATAGGTTTTTCTGGAACTTCAGCTCACCATCAACGTAACGCAATCGTTTGCTAATTAAAAAGTAGAGCTAAATTTCGAATCAGATTCCGTTATCCGTTATCAACACTAGCTTAAAATTAAATAAACCGGTAATATAAGCAAGTAATGAACGCTGCACGTCATAATTCAAGATAGAAATAGTCTCGCCTGATAGGGTTTCTTTCAGCCTTCTTAGAATCTTATAACCACTTCTTACTATCTTACAAGTAATAATGCGCTAATTGACCTTATAAACTAACAATTAATGCCACAGGAGATAAAGACAGAACTGAAGAGGTCGTGTGTCAAACACGTTTGAAAGAACCAACGTAATCCTTCCAATTCAGAAGTTTGTATTTGTTATAGTTTGAAGCAAATGCCCCCAAAAGCCTGAAGAATCATTCTGTAACAGTTTTTCAAAAACCTTCTGGTTGAACATCCGACAGCAATTTATTTTGTTTCAACCACGAAATTCATAAGAAAACTTTCTTTCGACAGTTTCGGCCAGTTGGTGTAAGTTCTGGCAAAATTTTTGATGACCTCCAGTGTGGTTGGTTTAAACGAAAATAAATGATACAGGGAATGCTTTTGACCGGCAAAAAGAAAAGCATGAAAGATCGCATGGGTCTCTAGAGGTGGTCATGCTTGAGGGTGGACGATGTTTCAAATGCTTAATAAGAAGGAAAAGAAGTAAGTAGAGCCTACTTCAAAGCCAGAGCAATATGTCAAAATCCGATTGGTTGCCATTAGGAGCAACAGGAACTGATGGTGAAACAGTAATAAAATTGAAGTTTAAATGACACATTATTTACTCTCCATGGTTATCAGTGAAAGAGGATTACTTTATTTTGCTTACTTTATGATCACTTAATAGAAAACACAAAAACTTTTGCGGAGCATATTGTATCATTTGAAAGGGCAACGAATTCAAAATTGTAGTTTTACACGAAGGTCCATTAAAACAACAATGAATTCAGATGATGATTGTGCAAGAAAAGTTTCCATTATAATTAAGGCTCTTTCGAATGGTGTAAATCAAACGAAACTATCGCAACGAGCAGAAGAAAAGAATAAAAGAAAAACTAGTGAAAAAACATCCCATTCAACTTCAGCTTAGTATAACAAGCTAACTTTTCCCCCTAACCAATAGACTTTTCCGTTTCTCATTCAACAGGTTCCAAACGTCAGATAACGGTGAACTGCCAATTGATCAACGACTCGTATTTCTTCCGTCAACAAAAAATCCCTCAATGCACGGTTAAGTAAAGAAAGCTTCCTGCACAAGATGGAAAGAGTGAGTAACCAAGAGCGTACTGGGACAAAATTCTGATAAAAACTCAGAGTATAACACAGCCAGACACTTCAGGGTGACGAAATCCGCCAAAGTAAAGAAGGAACCTAAATCCGCAAAAACTAGAAAAATAACGCCTTATCACCCGAAACTGTTATAGCCAGTAGACGGGACGACAAAAGACGCAAACAGTCTATTGGTTCTACAAAAAGCGCTGCCATAAGGATGAAAAACCATCAAGCGACCACAAGACAAAGTTTAGACACGAAGGTTATTGAGCGTATATAATACGTATATAGAGAATGTTAGTTCAAGATTGAAAAAAAGCAAACATTTCCAAGAATCAACTAAAACGCGAAGGAGAAAACGAAAACAACTCAACTCAAAGCGTCAACAGAACACGCCACACATCCTTTGCACAAAACAGATTTAAAAAGTCTACAAAAGGGTGTTGAACGCCCTCTAGCGTTAAGGTTGCAAAGAAACGAGAAATTCATCACAATACAACACACACTTACACAGGATGAGGATTAGGAGGAACGCGATTATTAGCACCGACAGTGCCTTTCATCCAACGATTGTCACTATTGTCACTATGGTAAATGGAAGTTTATTTTGATTTTTACAAATTTGATGAAATATGAGATATAGAGAAAAAAACAAATGCATGAAGGGAATTCACATACGGCAATACCTTGCTAAATTTGGCTTAATACAACTATGTCGTCTCGGATATTATCAAAAATCATCTAACTCAAGTGCACAACGCTCAACTGCATTCAATCTAGTTACTAAAGTTGTCTAGGGATCCTAATAAAGATCATTAGGAACGAGAAAAATGGAAAGAAAAGCCTTCAAATCTTCGCGGGTAATCAAAAATATGATTTTAACTTAATGTTTGTTTCTTTCCATACATTTTCGTTCCAAACAAAACTGTAGGAATTCTCGATCCACGGAATGAACGAGGACACTTTCCCCTTGGCACCGGGTGGAAGTAACCTTCGGCAATGGAAAATTGCATTACCCGTGCATTGAACATGTACTTCGGAAAATACATTTCCAACAACGGCGGTTCGAGTGGGTTGGAATCTGGCAGCTTATCGCGCCTCCCGAAGGGCCGATTTCGCCAAATTACATTTATGTACATGGTCGCTTTTTCACGAGCTCTACGGGTGACATTTTGGATGCCCACGTACTGGGAAACTCCCCGTGCAGGTTAAGCTCCGAAGCAGCGGGTATCAATGTGGAACCCAAACCGAGGTAAGGCTAATGGTAAACCGACCACTCGCTCTAGGATAGCCACGATTTTCCGCACAGCTACTAAAAACATACGACGCACAACGTGGAAGCTAATATACAGAGTTGAGGTCATGTCCCCTCAGGAGCCCGCACCGTTTTTGGTCTTGTGAGGCGAAGAGACGAAAACCACACTTTCGCCCGCAAAAGCGGCTGGCGATAATACGCGGGACAGTTGTTAACAAAATCAATTAAAATGTAGACTCCTTCCGTTGCGAAGGGTTGCCCAAATTCTTTGAAAAGCCTCTCCCCATACCCCAGAAAGGTTTGAACACCAACATAAACCAATCATACCTATTCAGTTGCATGTTGCCACAGTATATCTACTGGTTTTCAATTTTCCTGACGCCGGGTAAAAGCGCATTCGATTGCTATATAGTATGGACAAGCCTGGCCCGCCTCCTAAAGGATTCACGCCACATTTCCGTATGATCTGTTGTTCAATAATCAAATAAAAAATTTTAACAGAAGATTCAGACCCGGTCGGAAAATGGAGAAATGATTGTGGACCCTTTGAGCGGCGAAAACCGGAGGAGTATTGTTCAGGGGAATCGTGCCTACTATGGGCTCCACAAACTCTTGAGGTCCAGATGGCTTCTCTCCCGCACGAAGTGTGCAATATATCGCACGCTGATAAGACCGGAGTTGCAGAGTGTCATAGGAGCATAGAGTTAAATCAAGGAAATCGTAAAAACAATTCTCGCAAATCGGTAGCCCGCTAAAGTTTATTGTTTGGACTAGTTAAAATAACCGATTAATCTATCAAATTTTCTTAGCTAAGCAGCGTAACGCCAGAAGAACTGTCAAACAATCGTTCTATATCGCACCTGATCGTTTTCTCTTTGGCGCATAACGATTGATACCATAACAGCACGATCATACTCATTATTTTAATGACTGTCAAAAACACTCGAAAACAAGGAAATAAGAAACTTTAATTAAAATCCTCCTTCCAGGAATGGTGAGTTATTTTGGACGCACTGGCAAAACAGTACCAAACGATTACATTTCCTTAGTTTCCTGTCACGTTTACCACTTCAATATAGCGGATTCAACCGATCGGGATTCCCAGCGTCCAGTAGTAACCATCCTAACGATATGAAGCGAAAACTAGAAGTCGGAAAGCTCTCAAGCGTTGGAAACTATATTTCCGGTCAGCTTCCGGAAAGCACATCGAAACGGTCCACACGCGTCAGCCGGAACACCATGAGCAACCACATTGGAGTTAATAATCCTCCGGTAATTATTCGCGCCGTGACAACAATGTTCGATTTTCGAAACGGACTACCGTACTGTGGTCTACATATATGTTCACGGGATATACGTGTGTGCGTGTATGAAAGTGAAGGGTAAGTGAGTGGGCTTCGAGCTAAATCCGTTCAGACCACTCCGGCACGAACGGGTAACAGACGAAAAATGAATAGATAATTAAATAAATAAATTTATTTTGTGCAGTGCAGGTGAATGTTGAAAAACCATCGTCAAAGTTTTCTCTCTGAGGCAAAGAATCAGATACACCTGCATGCTCTGAGAGTCGACAGAGACTACCGAGAAGTGCAACGACATTTGACAGAAGACACGATGACCTGACAAAAGTGACGATCTCCTAGTGTTCTGAAGTGTCCTTACCGAACGTTAATGAGGCACCAGTTGATTCAAACCAAAGCATGCTACCAAATGCTTTTTAATCACTGGATTACCATTAGATAGAGTTAGAGATGAATGTCGCTGTCAAAGCGCAAAATCTTTTTAAAAATAAAAAAATAAATAGAGTCGTCATTTGGATTTAAAGGATCATGCATAGAGTAGACGGTACATCTAATCAAAACTGTTTAGTTAAGTTCAACATCATGAAGATCTCTGTATGTCAAATTCCTCAAAATTACCTTAGCTTATTGGTTAATTTGGAATTTCTCGAAAAGTAAAACATCTTCAATGCAGGAGGATGAGTTGATAGATTTTAAGTAGGTATATCATGAAACGAAGGATCCAGATGTAATGGAAATTCGATTCCGAACGAAGTCTAGCATATAATTGTTCAGTCGGCAGAAACTCATAACAATATTCAACTGATTAAACTGGATAGGTTTCAGCTTGAAATGTTTGTTGTTGTCCTCTTTGGAAAATGGTTGGCTTAACATCGCACTGGTATCGATGAAAATGACCTGCTGGTCGGCGGATTGCACATGCACAACGAAGTCGCATTGCGCAATCGAAAATTGAAATTTCGTTCGCAATGTTAAATGAAATTTGAATTTGAATATCACACCCTTCCGAAGGATGGTATCAATAGCGAACAAATGAGCCCGATAAGCGCTATAATCCTACATTTGTCCCACTATCATACGATACTTCTTACCCCCTCATTTGTTAAACAAATCATCTCGCCAGGCCGAATCTAATCCGGCGTATTAAAATTCATTTTGAAATCAATTATAACCCATTCCGGTTGAACAAAAGGAAAAATGGTATCCAACCGGATCGTAGGTTTGGATAACTTTCGAATCGATACTTATAATAGCTACAACGGCAAGCATACGGCTGAGAACGATAGTTAGGCGTAAATCTGATGCTGCTGCACAAAATTTCCGTTGGTCAGTAATGCTGGACCTTCACCCCGACCTTCTTCAGCAGTTGTCCGTAATTTGGAAAGGATATGTTGGAATCCCAACCGAGACCGGTACCTCCTCTGTACGAGGGGGCTGGCTATCAAGAGGAAAAAGTATCGCAAGCCCGTGATGGGCAGGCGTGACCGCAGACGGTCGTTACACCAAGAAGAAGAAGACGATGTTAGAACTAAACTGACGTATCTTGGGAGTATCGAAAGAAGGATCCTTTAGAATGATTGTCTAAGATGTACTTAATTGAGATATACTCGTTCTTGACGAAAGTGGGTAGATTGATTGCAGTACCGGCACTAAATAATGTGAGGAGATTAGTTTGTGTGTAGCTGTGGGGGTTTTGAAAGACCTTGTTTGCTGATGAACAACATGATCATTAGTATTTGGAGTCGAGATAGTTTGAGGAAAGAGTTTGTAGTGTTATCCTTTGACCTAGTGATAAAGTCATACAGAGAGGATTACGCCCTTCATCATAGTAAATAGCTTACTTCTCAAATCTGTGAGCATGTCACAATGCACAAGTCGTTAAAACAGTATGATGAAAATTAGTGGGCCTCATCCCACGATGGACACCCACACCTTTTACTCTCAGTGACGCACAACGATCCACCAACGTTGTCCACACATGCGCCCAGCGTGTGGGAAAATGAACCCAAAATCGCTTACTAAGCCAACAGACGATTAACCTATCACTGTTAACGGTCGATTGAAATCAGGAGGGTTTGAAGCCTATTTCTTCCTCGATATGCGCTCGACAAAAGTATACATTAATGTGGTATTCTGAGATTTTTCACAAGCACGTTATCAGGGAAAAATTATCAACTGCTTGGTCAAAAATTCAAGTACACAACTATCGCTACGTTGCCATGCAGAAGCTATAAGAACTCTCAGCTACAAAAAACGGATAACCAGCTTTTTGTACGTCGTTTTTGAGCCGTTTTTTGAAAATGAATGAAAAGGGTTAAGATGGTTTGTTTGCGTCGAAACGCTACCGTATGTTGATTCAAATTGCCCTAATCACTCTCGTTTCTGCCAGAAAATGCAGCTCCCTAAGGCTTAGATTCCATAGTTGACTACAGTTGTTTTTCTTCTTTTTCATTCTCTCAACTCCACAGTGCTTATACGACAGGGTTTGACAGAATACTGCGGACAAGAGGAGCTGGTTCAATGCACGAGACCACTTCAGATCCTATCCGCTAGATCGTGACCAAAAAGGAAGAGCTGGATAAACTGTGCCCGTAAGTAAAACCAATCATGGAATGTTTTTCACCACCTCAGTCCACGATTTCGTATGCAATAAATTCAAAGGCAATTCACAGGAATTCTGTGGTCTTGGAGTTTGAGGTATGTGAGACCTCGACGTGTCGTCCAAAATTTGGTCACATTTATATTATTCGGATCTCACTACCCACTCAAATCCATCCTTAACATGCAAAGCGACAGCCTTGCTGGATGCCAAACTTGACGTGGATTAAAGCAAGGGGATGTCAAGGACTGGCGATGCTCCAGCAAAGATGTAGTGATTGTCAACCGCCAGATAGCATCCTAATATTCATCGCATTAGCCCAAGAATTCGTCACTCGAACTGGAAAACAGCTGTTGATACTTTGGAAAACTTTGCGGTGGAAAAGAGTATCATTGCAAAGTTTGGTAGTTTCGATGCATGTTTCAAAGTTGAAAGAGGATTAAAATTAAACTGCCGAACAAAAGTCTCGAGAAAAAAAATCAATTTACTTAACAAATATAATCTGTTCCACAGAAACTACATTAATCATCCTCGAGGGTTTTTGAGAGGAAAAATAAGAAATAGGAAAAGGTTCACTCAAAATCTACAACGTCATAGATAACCCATTCTCGTTTAATGCAGGAATTGATAATTGTGACGTCATGTGACACCTTCCATCATAGCGAGGTTTTGTGAAAGGCTTCGCTTATCATAGGTTGGTTCACGAAGAGAACATTTAAATTTCATTATGAAAATTCCAATCATATCAGGAATATAAACTGACCTAATCCTCGATACACTTCTCGGAACCAAAATTGGATCTAAAATATAAACATCAAATTCTTCACCGTATACCGCAGAACATGTCCTGTTTCATGAACACGGTTGCTTGGAAGCTAAACAAACGTAAGGAAAAGTGAAACCAACATGAAAGCAAAATAAAAGAAACAGATCCAATAAATGCTTTTCGGAAAAACGTTCTCCTTCCGTACTCACTTGAGCAAACCAATCAATAAGTAAATGCATTTCCACATCCGGCAGAAGGATATTGCAAATAGTTGATTTCATGGAGAGATACACGCGGTCTATAGTGATCTCCTTGCAACAGAAAATGAGATGCACCGGAAGCCAATATAGCCATCGGGCGAAGAATGTTGCCGTAAAAACGCCCATCGTTACCAAGTTCAATCGTTTGCGAACGCTGTTTTCCCTCAAAACGTAGGCATTTACTTTCGCATGACTTCATTTGCTCTGAAATTGTCGGTCGTGCGGAAAAAGGGTTGCTTTACACTGCTCTAAACAGTTGCAATCCTTAACATCGCCGTCTATGCAAAGGAGTTTCCAACCCACCGATGCCTCCCAAACGGACATTCTTTTCTTCTTCTTACTACGATTAAATGGAAGAGCTCCAGCACGAAGGTGATCTCTGTTTACTCCACTACATCAAGAATTGCTCCACTATTTCTATTTGCTGTGTGCAAATAAAACATGTATTTCAACATAAATAAACATTACTTGCAACGCACGACTTGTCCGTCCATACTCAGTAGTTCTTCAAACATGATTTCAAACGAAGGCGAGCTGAAGACATAGAAGTAAACCCCTGTGGGAGTGACACTCGTCACGACGTTCCAGAAATGGGACACACTGTTTCACACGTTAGGGCTTAGTCATCTGCCAAAAAGTTCACATATCAAATCAGATGAAATATAAATGAACTGGACACAACCGTTCTGTGTTGGGAGCCTTATTTTGCCATACGTGTCGAGTGAACTAACGTTAACGTAAACCTACTTCAAGCGACTCTAACCGACCTTTACCATGCGTCAGATCGTGTGAGAAAAGGGAGGAATGACACTGAAAGGCATGAGGAGTCTGTGGAAAATTCTATTCAAATCCTTCCTCACTCAAAGCCGGAGCAACAAAAAGCTGTACTTAGTAAATACCAGAAACCTCTGTTCAGCGTCTCACGTTGCCAAGGACCTTCGAACCTTCCCGTCTCGACCTCGACTCAAAACTTTCGAATAACAATTATGCAGAGGCAAACACACCTACCATTGCCCATCACGGTCTGGGAAAGGATACAGTTGTTATCGAAGCAAAGTGAGCGTAAACATGGAATGGGAGCTAACTGATAAACCCAGACAGTCTGGATGCGCAATGTCGCACCGAGGCTGGGACGAGAAGTTGTTTTGATATTCCAGAGTGTTTAGAACCTTAACCTTTATTGAGAGGGTAGAGAAGGGATTGAGTCCCTGGTGGTCAACGTCCGGGACCGAATCTACTGACATTTCCGTAGACTTTCTTTCCATTGTTCCGTTACGAAGTCAGTAACGCAAATGTGTCAAACCCCAGTCAACATGAGTCTGTTTGCCTCGTTACAATCATTGGAAAGATGGAGATGTTCAGTTTATCGGATTCATTCATGTCACCAGTTGGACGTGACGTGGAAGGAATAAAGTGTGGGGGAGGAACCCGACGGCCAAGAGAAGGAGAACTATTCTTTCAAAACCTTTCGGAAAACTTTTACTACAAAAGAAAAAATTAAGCAAGGGACTATGCCATTTCAGCATAGACAACAACAACAAGGCCCGGAGAGCGCCAACAACGATGAAAAAGGGCATGAAAAACAACCCTAGTAAACCAACAAACACCCAATTACACACCCGAGCAGTTACAACCGTCACTTTGTAAGGTCAAATTCATGCCGACGAGTGTCTTTTGGAAGATGCAGAAAACATCACTCAGGCGTTATTTAAAGTGCCATTTTCAAGTAACCTTTCCAACATTTTTGCTTTTCAATCTGAAACACCTGCCAAACATTTTCCTCTGACTCATTGCAGCCTGGCAATAACGTATGCATTAAAAAAATAGACAAATTTTCATCGACGATAAAAAAAAAGTTAACCACGCTTATTGAATGAAGTAAGTTTTGTTGTAAAGTTACATCACTTAAGTACTTAAAAAAAATATTTTGACGGCCAGTAAGGCGGCCATACGGTACTTGGTCGAAACTTTAGCCATAGCCGACAAAACCAATCGTGTAAGGATGTTTTTCAGTAGTTGTGTGGCCTACATGACCACCTGCTTCTCCACTTGGGTTTTAAATTGTTAGAATAGATCCTACGTTAAAGATTTATCAAGGTTTTATTAGTTGGAAGTGGTTGAGGAACAAAGATAGGGTTATTAGTACTGGAATCGATTATGATATTTAACCGAATTTTGTGATTTTCCGAGCACATGTCTTACAGGAGCTTTGAGCCTTCGAGTTTAAGTGACTGGCCTCGATCGCGTCATCTGTATAACAATCTCCATCTTTTCTAAGTTTTTCTTAACTATTTATCCGGTTGAAGCGATATTTTGATCCAAAAACGAAATGATTAGGCCATTTTCGTTATGCCTGTCGTAACAGCCTCTGTTGTCATTTGGGGTCTCGCAGCACAGTACGTGGCCGGACCAAGGCTTCCAAATGATTTTTCAACTTGTCTCCATAATTGACAAAATAGAAATTCATATCAGCTGAATTCGGTGGACAAGAAATGTCTAACAAAATCAAACAAGTTCGTTCCGCTATAATGCTGAAAGTTTTTACACGTTATCAAACGAAGACGGTTTGCTGTTTTGGCCACCGCGGATTCAATTTCAATGATAAAGTTCTCAAACATGTTCTGAATTTAACAGAAATGCTACTCTTTATGTAACATTTAACTGGAAGTTGCTAGCGTTTTCCGTTTTTGCAGGAAAAATCGTTAAAATTTGTCTATTTTTTTTAATGCATACGTTAATTCTGTGGATAAAGATCTGATAAAGCAAATTACGAATGTGAAACACATCATGGCCCTTTACATTTCCTGTCTTATCCATTAACCCTTCAACAGCGAAGGAACTGGAGATTAATCCATACCGTAGCTAAGGTCATACGCTCTGCGTTACCTTCACATGATGGAACATAATTAAAATTAATGGCGAAAGCTGGTCTTTTCGGTTTACCGCTGCTAGTCTTTGCTGTACCTTTCATGTGTTGTTTTTCTTTTTCATGTTTTGTTTTTCAATGTCAATGATGACACTGGGAGTTGGGTATGGCCCAACAGATTCAAAGGGTACCTATAGAAATTACGCGTGGAGTTTGGCTGACGCAGTCCCTCCGGAGCACACTGTATATGCGCTGACGTGTGGAGTGAATAATTACAGCCGGTGGTATTTCGGATTTTCTGGCCCATTTTCTAGGCCTGCGAGCGACAACTCTGGAAAACCAGCCAGGTAACTCACCGAAATACTTAAATATTTTTAAACCAAAGTGAAGGGCGTTTGTCCTGTTTACGCAATGAAACATCTTTATAACTGAAGGAGAAGAAAAGAGATCCAATCCAGTAGGACTACAAATTGTCACAGACTACATCGAAAAGGTCGACAGTGTTGTAGATCAAAATAAATTAAAACTGAGCAAGTGTGAGGGTGCCAATTCAATTTATGAAATTTTACTAATGAAATTAACCCTACTTAAAAGGGCAAGCAATTTACCGGGCGGTGACAGTTTGTTACGCAACACTGTACGATGGCGTTGCCTACTCGTATGCCGATGTCACTGCGTTTCTGCTGTGTGAACTGGAACGGCAAAAAGGAATTAAAGGGTGGAGGAAAATCGGATCCGGAAATGGGCTGGCAATTAGAAGAACACCGTAAAACTGGAAACGTGCGTGGTGATGTTTGTCTGCTGTTTCTCCATATAACGGATGACCACACGAGGAAGCAGGAACCGTGTGTACGAGTGTACGTGGTAGGAAAATTTTCCGGTTTTTGGGTGGGGAATGTAGATGTGGCAGCGAAAAAGGGGCTACCCGCAAAATGATTACCATGCACCGAAATGTACGAGCTATAATGAGACTCTGCCGCACTAAATTTCTACCCCTGATCAGATCCGAGGGAAACGGAATCATGGAAGATATGGTGAGACAAATTACACCATCATTTGGGAGAATACATCATCTACATACCTCATTTCATCACCACTCAAAGGGTAGGTTGTTGGCATGAAAAGGGTTGTGCACCTTTTAGACTCATTTCCCCCGAACCCCCAAAGCAACCGGAAACGGAAATAAGGGAGAAACCTCGTTTTTATGGGTCGTTATCAGATCATGAACATTAAATGGCTACACGGCTCTTATTAGCGTCGGTTTTATGCCGTGGACGGGATTGAAGACTGAGAGGAGCTGGCGAGGGGTGTGTTGACTTAATTAGTTGCCTGTAAATCAATAATTGTTTTCATACGGTCTGATGACGAAAAGGAATGTAATTTGCAACTTCCACACCTCCAGTTTTTACGTGGATTTTACATACGTGAATTGTAGGATTGTAAAATTCAAAGTACTAACAGCGGGTTAAATACCCCAGCTAAGTGAATTCCTCTTCTTCGCTGTTATGTTACAGTCATCGATATTCGATCCCACAATCATAGAAGTTGTTGAATTTGGATGCAAGATTTGCTTCATAAGATTAACGTTCTCATTTAACTGTATGAAAATGCAATAGAGATGCTGTAAAATTTACAAATAAAGAAGAAAATATTCTACGAAAAAGATCCATAAAATCTATTGATATTGCATTTATACCTGTGACTTTTCGGACGGAAAAATGATTTCTCATAATGACTTGATGTAGACCAACTTTCACTAGCGTGGATGGAGGATACATACCTTCAAATACTTTTTGGGACATTTCTGTTCAGATCCAATTCCCCCTTTCATTGCTACTGACGGCGAGACTGGCGTCACACGTTTGATGGCAACAGAACAACTAGCCGACGCTTATTACACAGTAAATCAAACCGATCAAGCGACTAGCTGTCTGTGAGCAAATAAAATCCCTGGTTTTGGTTTACTCTCCTGAACATTCCCATCATTCGTACTGCTTCCTCCGGTTAGTCTGAGTAAAATTAGGCAGGCAGGGGTTAGAATATGGTTTGCACATTATAATGTTGGTCGTAAAAATGTGAATTATTTGGCCACATTTATTTGAAATGTGACAAATAAAATGGAGGAGAATTTCTGCACAAATTATCCTAATTCCTTCGCTGAAATTTGATTCAATGTTATTTCCACTCATCCTTGTCTAGCACCATTTTTATTCTACTAATCACAGCTCACCTTAATTACCAAATACCTAAATGATTCTTTTCAACCAACCATCTGTGCTATTGTCTCCTTTTCCACACTCTCTTTAGCGATCTAAACACCAGACTGCACTGTATTTCCATCTACATCCGGACGCCGACTTCAACAAGCCCCGTACGTTTTGTAATAATTATATCAATGTGTTCCATTTCGTCTCAGTNT
>KE524854.1:407021-485071 GCA_000441895.2 Anopheles sinensis | reverse complement strand
ATTTTTTAACCTTTCTCCATAAGTGACAAAACAGTCAAAAATACCATATCAGCTGAATTCGGTGGACAAGAAATGTCTAACAAAATCAAACAAGTTCGTTCCGCGATAATGCTTGAAGTTTTTACACGTAATTAAACGTAGTGGGTTTGCTGTTTTGGCCACCCTTGATTCAATTTTAATGATAAAGTTGTCAAACTTGTTTTGCATTTAAAAGAAATGCTACTCTTTATGTTACTTTCAACAGAAATTTTCTATCGCTTTCGGTTTTTGCAGGAAAAATCGTCAAAATTTATTTTTTTAATGCATACGTTATGAAAAAAATGTATTCTACCATGGAAGCGCCTGGTTGTTTTGATTCTTGATGAGGTTTTCAACTATTAAAGAGGTCCAAAAAATACATAATTACTGTACTTAAAATATTTATATCGCTTATGTTGTAGTTGTTCAAAATAATTCGAACGTATTTTGTGGGTTTATTTTAGTTGTAAGGAATTCAAACAAAAAACACAAACTGCTATCAACTGTTGTTGCCTGTTATTCTACCCTTACGAGATGCGGTCTCGCAGAAAATCAGGTACCAATCGGCAGGCCAGTCATTAATAGCTTCTAACTTCGAATCCAATCACCACCATTGATTATCACGAAATCACGTTGCTTATCTGGATTAAGGTTACTTCCCACAAAAAAGAGCAAAGGATAACGGGGATAGTGGAAGAAAAAACAGGAGAATTCCCCACTCGGAGAAAAAAATCGGAAGCGCCAAAGAGAGCTGCTCAATTAGCAGTAATTGAGCATGAGGGTGCCCTTGGCGCAGCGGTAGCGCAAGAAAACACCACACCATAGGTGTGGGATCGAATCCCGAGTCTGGCACCCCCCGGTATTACGTACGGCTGCCCACCGATCTATGATATTACCGTCTTTCGGTCACAGTGACCCTTCATGGAGAGAGGCCTTGTCGCACTGCGGGATGTTGTGCCACATAAGAAGAGCTTTTTTCATATTCAAGTGGCTTAAAGAGAACTAATACCACCATCAACATCATCATCAACGTTGGCAGCAAACTCATGCCAATAGTATGGGGGAACCTATTTCCATTGGCTTGCTGCCATTTAGGAAAAATCACCACACCCAAGCCATCACCACCGCAATTTTTATTTTATTCCGCTTTCTCACGCTTAAGGCGCTTGTTTCACTTGGTGCCGTGAACGACGCAGATTAAGTACAATACTTTCCTCATCAACAAATTGCCAGTGAAAGTGTTGGCCCTTGCAGTGAAATAAACAATGCTGTATTGGGGGCTATTGCAACTCCGATGGACGACACGACTGGGGCTCATCGAGTTCATTTAGCCGAGACGTTTTGTAGCCATCGAGGGAGCATAATGCAACGATGGCTTTCATTTCTCGAGTAAACGGGTGGGTTTTCGTCTGCCCGCGAAGATCGGCATTCATGAGGATGCAGATTTATATAAATTATAAAATAAAAATAAAATGCTAATACTAATCTAACTAATGAACCTGCTTCAAATATTATTGCTGCGCTGGGACTCCAAAGTGCAGCACATATACCACATCTCTAAATAGCTCACTCATGAAATATAATATCCTTTGTAAAATTGCAATTCAGCAAGGCCCAACTTAATACAAAAAGAAATTTTCCAATGGAGGCGCCTGGTGGTTTACATTTAAAATACGGCTTTTAAATAGACATTCCTGCAATTTGAGTCCTTTTATGCATTGGTTTGTTAATTTATATCAATTTGACTAGTCAAGGTTATGAGACGGAAAATTTAATTTATAAAATATCTCCTGATTTCCATAAGAAATCGGGATGCAATGAAAAATGTCATTTCAATCTTCACTCGGATGACATTTTGCACAGCAAAGGAAATTAACCAATTCATAGAATGCCTACAACAATGACGTACTGAGGGTGTTGCTTCAAAAAAATGATTTGGCTTACCAATAGCCGAAGCCGAACGTTCGAAGTACTCAGAGAGCATGCAATATTACCTTCTTGGGGTGGGCGGATGTGTGACGGCTTTCCACTGACCAACCCCAAACAGAGCATCGATACACAGACAATAGTTCTCCCAAGGGGACAATGGATCCTGACTGGGTAGAAGCGCCTTCAAAGGAAAGCTCGTTTTCGGATGCACGTGCTAAATCGTGCAACGGAACCGATACCCAAGCATTCCGGCGAGGAAAAATGTTGGATACTGCCAAGGGTTGTGAGGAAGGAAATCTTATCAATTTTCCCCTGACTGATGATGTCCTTCATTTCGAGCAGTGTCACGTAGCCGATATCACACGTCCGCTCATGCATCAAAACAACCATGACTTCTCGGTGGGTTTTCAACCTCAGGGTGGTATGTATGTTTGGAGGCTGATGCACCTTATAACGATGATCAATATGTGCTGAGCGAAGGTATGGCCGAACTCTCAGAAACGACGTTTAGAGCAGGCGATCGAAAGACAGAGAACAACACTCATTTTTCGTCGCTACGCACGATGTCATGGAGTTAGGAGGAAAGCTTTTCGTATTCAAGTCAACCAATCTCAGAGTAGAGTGTGGCATTTTTTAACTGAATTTATATGCATCGAACCAATAACACAAAACCAATATTTCAAACTATCACTTCTGTCCACGTTTGCCAGCCTTGTCTGGCTTCAAATGATACACGCACCGGTTTTGATGTGGGAAGCAGCCCGTTTTCGAACAAATCCTTTTCAACATATTATCCTTATATTAGCTTTTCGGCTGACATCTGCACTGAATGTCGCACTAGTGATGATAGAATTCTTCGGGACATCGAAATGTATTTCGGATGCAGTAGACTGGTTCGGAAACAGGACCAGCTAGTTTTTATCACTAAGACATTTTTGGTTTGTTTCGGGATGTTCATGTGTGTTACGTTGTATTGCCGGATTGGTGTTTGTAGCACTACATTATTCAACTCACATCACCATCAACAGCATCGACCAAAACAAAAATCCATTTTCCAAAGAATTTTAAACGGACAAAACAAATCGCTGTATGAATAATTGCTGAATGATTACAATGTGAACGGCTATCGCCCTGAACACATTTATGAACTCGGAGTAAGTTATTTGCAGATTGGCATTGATAAAACACATGCACTTTAAGTTTATTAGTCTTCTGATACACCCTTATAAAATGTGCCACCGACAAAAGACATAAACAGTTAAACGGTTTTGGATGGAAAAATAAGCAAAATATTTGACATGTATGCAACCTGCCAGTAGAACGTAGCTTTCTAGAAAAAAAAGAAAGCCAAACAAGAAATAATTAACGAATGCATTTGTTTATTAATAAACCCACTAACGATCAGCCGTCAATTACAACAACTTCCATTTTTCTTCTCGTCAAAAATAGACATTTACCGCATCCAGGCACCAATTATGCTCCAGGTGGTGGCGAAATGTTCGGAAATGAAAACTTCTTTGTACCGCGCCTCTTAGCACCGAGCACTTCACAAATTTACTGCAGCGAAAAGCTCGGAAAAGCTTTGTGCTTTTCAAAAACTGGCTGCCGTGTTTTGGAAAAACCAAACTCAAACGAAGAAAACTCAAGTTATTTTTCCCACCCTCGCAACTTATTTGTGTACATTTGTTTCACCAATCCGCTCTCTGAATGTTGAAGTTAAGGCAAGTTTCGCTTCCATTTCATTTGAGCCAAGATTGGGCACGTCAAACTTTATTTTTCCTTCGTAGATGCGCAGAAGAAGGAAAAATACTTTAGTTGGGTAAAACGGTTAATTAACAGTTAAGTTGAATGAGCGTTCGAAATGGAAAGAGGATCCAAGGTTTCTTTTTTTTCAAGAGAAGAGCTAACCTTCAGCCTATCTTATGCTTATCACGTACTAATGAAAATGACGACCCAGCCACTCGATAAGATTTGGTTATACAAAATACCTACACACACCATTTCAAACGCTGTAACGCCGATATTATTTGTTTTTCTTTAACATTGCAGAAATGAAAATGTATCCAGTAGGTGGGTTTGATTCAAGTGACAAACACATGCATTAATATTCGCGCTGATGAGGATGGCGCTAATCTTGGTAACTTTCACCTCTAAAGGAATATCCGTTTAATTAGAACCAGTCTGTAGGAAGCCCAAACAACGAAATAAAAAAGTATAAAATCTCATCGAGAATCATCGAGAATCGAGAACAACGAAATAAAAAAGTATAAAATCTCATCGAGAATATTCTGACCTTGTTCTTGAGGCTTCCAACGCACGCTCTTTTTCTTGACTCCCAAATTGTGCCAAAAAGTAGGTTTTCCTTCGTTTGATGTGACCATGTTTCTTAAAATGTAATGATTAGCCGACGCCTTACAATGTGACATATTCATTTATATCTTCCGTTATGATACTGACAGTAAAACTGCTTCCTTGTTTACATTTTGCCACACAGATGATTGAAAACCATGACTACTTCAGCCGGATTGTAGTCAAATCGAATAGCTTCCATTCCATTTCATGAAAGTAAATCACTCAGGAATGGAAATAGATTCCTAGAAACAACTGGCACACGCTTTCCAGGGTTACTTACTTGCGTGTTGGAAGGATGTCAAAATTTGGCTTTTCACATAATAAACCAGATAAAGTGACCGGCTTTAAAACACACTCTTTCCTTTTTAAGCATCTCTTCATTTTCAACGTGTGTCGTTTTTGTGGTGTATTCGATCCCACTCAACTTTCCCTGTCGCATCCACGTTTAAATCGCCAAGTTTGCATTCGAAGCTTGCACACAAACCACGCTCTTTGACGTGTATTTTTGCTATGATTTCACTGACAAACAGCAATAATCTGGGTTGTCGATGACAGGACAGCACGAGACGAAAACGATTCGAACATCTCAACCTCATACACAGACTTTGAATTGCATTGACAAAAATCCTTTCCAACTTTATCTATTGCTTCAATTTCTTTTTTCTTTTTCCAAATTCTCATTTCCTATGTTATTTTCTTCAACAAAAACCATCCAATCCAGATATGTGAATATGCTCGGAATACTGACATTTTCCCGACTGCGTTATCTTCTTTTCCATTTCACATGGAGCATACTTTCTTAGACATGCACCATACAGGCGACACCTTGAAAAAGAACTATGAGCTAACTACCAGAGCACGAAGGCAAGGCTCGGCCATTACTACGCCGATCATGACGTGAATCAGCAGCTTCATCACCATCACCAACATGACCATGCAGGGCACAATGGATTCCCGAATAGCACCAAGTCGGTGGAGGACGCCGAAGAGGAGCTACTCAAAACTGTCTGCTAGTGAGTGAAAGGTTGTTTTTTACGTAAAACTTGATACTATTGCAGAGTTGTTCAGTAACGTTATATTAACTCAGCTTTATTAAAGTGTTTAACGTTGACGGGTTCTTGATAGACTAACTTCAGTCTTCAAGGTGTGCTCCTTTTAAAGGTATTCATCCAGGCTACTGTGTGTATTCAGCCTATTTCGATAACACCCCCTCTCAATCCGACATTCCTATTTTCTTCAAGAAACATTCAAATTGTGCAGGGTCGAGAGATTTCGTGAACAAGTCTGCCAGCTGATCACGAGTACCGATAGCTTCAATTTTTATCTTTCCTTTTTCTACTAAATCCCTGATGAAGTGGTGTTTCACATCTATATGCTTGGTTCTTTTGTTTTTTAGATTTTTGGCCATACTTATACAGCCATGATTATCTTCATAAATTCGAACCGGTTCAGCAAAAATATGAAGATCTTCCAAAACACCACTTATCCATACGGCTTCTGCTGCTGTTGCACTGAGAGCAACGTATTCAGCTTCACTTGAAGACAACGATACAGTAGATTGTTTCTTACTACTCCAAGACACAGTATTTCCATATACTTTGAAAATCGATCCGCTTACTGACTTCCGATCCTGAGTATCAGCTGCCCAATCGGCATCAGCATAGCCTATAAGCGTTTCTTCATTACTGTTCTTATAATATTGTAGCCCACAAGATTGTGTCCCTTTCAAGTATCGTACAACTCGCTTGAGAACGTTCCAATGTGTCGTAGATGCATCTTGCTGAAACCTTCCGAGATAGCCAATTGGATAACACAAATCTGGCCTATCGCAAAGCATTACGTACATCAAGCTTCCAAGTAACTCACGATAAGGTTCACCAGCAGCAGAACCACCACGTTCCAATTGAAGACCCTTTTCCATTGGTGTTTTTGTCGGATTGCATTCCTTCATTCGGAAACGATTTATAACTTTTTCAATGTTCGCTTCTTGTGACAATTTCAAGTTTCCTTTGTCTCGATTATATTCAATACGCATTCCTAGAAAATGTTTCAGCTCTCCACAGTCTTTCATTTCAAACACTGTTGCCAATTTTCTCTTAATTTCTGTCACAGAGTTGAGGTTTCTTCCAGCAATTAAAAGATCATCCACATAAAGGATTATGTATACTTCATCTCCAGGCTTATATCGCACATACAGGCAGTAGTCTCTTTTCGATCTTATAAAACCAAGCTTCTCGATCTCGCCAGTGAACTTCTGGTTCCAACATCGTGGCGATTGCTTTAATCCGTAAAGCGACTTTTGTAACTTACATACCGTTCCTGGAGAAGCCTTGATCCCTTCTGGAACACTTATGTAGACATTCTCTTTCAGATCTCCATTTAGAAATGCTGTGTTCACATCCATTTGATGAAAGAAGAAACTTTCGTGAACACCTACTGCAAGCACGATCCGAATCGTAGCTAGCTTTGCTACTGGAGCGAATGTTTCTTCATAGTCCAAACCTGGTCTTTGTTCGAATCCTTTGGCAACGATTCGCGCCTTGTACCGTACCGCACGACCTACCTCATCTTCTTTGATTCGAAAGACCCATTTTGTTTTTAATGGCTTTACATTGGCAGGACACGGTATTAGCTTCCAAACATTGTTCTTCTCCATTGATTTCAACTCATCCTGCATAGCTGCCATTCAGTTGTCAGAATCTTCACAATTCAAAGCCTCCTTGTAAGTTTCTGGAACACTTCCTACAGATGCGTCATTGGGAGAATCCACATGAAAACTACTCTGCAGGATATCTTCTTCCGTCAGCCGACCCGAAACGGTGCTATAACTTATAAATTCATTGTATCTATTTGGACGATTGCGCTGCCGACTGCTTCGTCTCAAAACTTGTTGGGTTTCTTCGGCCGGTCTAGTCATCTTTTCGCCTTGCACGCAGTCCGATACTTGTTTAATTTGCTTCAAACTCGACTCGTTCAGATGGCCCATCCTTCTATGCCATAATTCGATATTCCTTGCAGTAAACGTCCGTTCTGGTTGTATTAATCTGTAGAGGCCTTTTTCTTGTTTTCCGGATACAATCAATTTACCATTTGCATCAACAACCTCACATTTGTCTGCCGTAAAAATCACAGTGTGCCCTTTTTTACAAATTGCACTTACAGACAACAGATTTGTTACCAACTTAGGAACTTTCAGAACTCCATGTACATTGACGTTATTCTGTTCTAGTTCAACTGTACCTTGTGCATAAGCCATCATGCTGCCATTGTTCGCTGTCCATATTTGTTGCTGCAACGTTGTTTCATCGGTGAAATTTTGATTCGGTTGGGCCATGTGACAAGTTGCTCCCGAATCAAAGTACCACGAATCGTGGTTTGCATCGCCAATAGCAAACGAACTCCATAGCGAACTCGAATTTCCTTTTCCAATAATCGTTGGACACTTGGCTGCAAAATGTCCCGGCTTACCACAATTGTAGCACGTCTTATCGGTCCTTTTCTTGTACTGCACCTTTGGTTTATTCACTCTGCGCGTGTACATTGCTGCATTATTCAAGCTGCTTTCAGGTTGCCTTTCGCACTTCACGTCCTGCAAAATCTTTGCCTTTACTGCATCCGACGTAAGTTTCGCTCCTGAAGCTTCCAGTCCCATGATCATTGGCTCGTAATGATCAGGTAGTCCCATCAAGAGCAACGCTACCATCCAGGAATCGTCTACTTTAAATCCGATCGTAGCAAGCTTATGACTGGTTGACATCAGCTCATCAACGTACTCTTCGACACTCATACTGCTGGTTAACCGTATACTCGTTAACTTCCGAAGCAAACCGATCCTTCTAGTCAATCCGGTGTCTTGAGATGCTGTGGCCAATTTCTTCCATGCTGTTGCTGCATCCGTCGCATCCTGGACCAGACTGTAGTTGTAGGTTTCCAAACTGAGACAAATCGTTGCCAATGCGCGCATTTTCGTCTCGTTGTCCACTACTCCGCCTTCAGCAGGTTCCACGGCACACCAACTTCCTTCACGGATCAGGACCATCCGCATCGCAAATGCCCACGTCGAATAGTTCTCTCGTCCCTTTAACCTTTCAACCGCCGGCATCGTAACGGCTCCTGTAGCAACTCGTATGCCTCTAGCCCTGTTACGTTCTCCATTGCTAGCGCCTTGTTCAACGGAACTTTCAGTACTCATTTTCGACTTTTACTCTTCTGGGCCCATAACCTATTGCAGAGTTGTTCAGTAACGTTATATTAACTCAGCTTTATTAAAGTGTTTAACGTTGACGGGTTCTTGATAGACTAACTTCAGTCTTCAAGGTGTGCTCCTTTTAAAGGTATTCATCCAGGCTACTGTGTGTATTCAGCCTATTTCGATAACAGATACCTGATACTCTAACCTTCCTGAGCTCCAGTACCTCATCTACTCATACAAACCAATGCCTTCGGGTGTTGCTTCAAAATCTGTTTATCAGAACCTTTACCAAGTACTTACTTTTGAACAAACTACTCACTCATTGTAAAAGTGATTCATATCAAATTATTATCAATATATACTTTCATACTACCTTTCGCACACGTTATTCTCCGGAAAAGAACAAGCGGAAGAAGAGTTTACAGTAGCAAATTAAGTTCGAGAATTGGACAACTGAACGGGAAGGCATTTTCCATCGAGAAAGAGAACCACAAAAGAAACCAATGTTTCTTTGCCTCCTAAGGGACGTGTAAGGCGTGTTTCTTTTCTGATTATCTCGCAATCAATAGCAACAAAAGAACGAAAAAGAAACTCCATATAAAACCGACAAACGATTGCCATTTAGCCGACGATGGAACAAAGTATTGTGATATAGAGTTATGAGTGTAACACAAGTCGGCTGCGGTCGAATTCTTTATTTTTTAATCTGCACACGTTGAAGTTCATGATACAACTGACTGACAAGTTGACAGTCTGTCATTATATATAACTTTAAGCCAGCGCCCTCTCGCGCAAACCACGGACATTGCAATCCTAACACCCCCGCTCAATGTTCGAGTTTTTTTTAATCCCAATGTAGCACGATGTTTTTGAAATAAACCTGCAGGCAGACCTTTCGTCATCACGTCTGCAACCTGTTCACCGGTTGGTATGTAATGAACAGCTACACGCCCCCGCTGAATCTCTTCACGGATGAATCGATGTCGAACATCGACATGCTTTAAACGCCCAGAGTGTCGCTCATCTTCAACAACCCTAATCGTAGACTGGTTATCTTCGTAGTAGATCACTGGACACTCCGGTTCCTTCGACAGTTCCTTCAACAGACTAACCTCCAAATTCCATGGCATACAGCGGTGCTCAAGGCCACGAGCTCCGCTTCTGTTGACGACAGCGAAACAGTTGATTGTTTTCTGGTCAACCAACTAACGACGCCGCCGCATACTCGGAAAACGCACCCGGTGATAGACCGTCTATCCACCGGATCATTGGCCCAATCTGCATCTGCGTAAGCCTCCAGAACAGGATCCTTTTCCTTCGCCGAGAAAACCAGACCCAAGTCTAGCGTTCCTTTAATGTACCTTAGTACTCTCTTAGCGTGGGTCCAATGCAGTTCCGTTGGGCAGCTTTGAAACTGACTCAGATGATTTACTGCAGCACAAAGGTCAGGTCTTGTTGTCAACGCCACATAGCTGAGACAACCCACCAACTCTCGGTATGGCTTCTCAGTACGTTCAGCTTCATCTCCCCTTTTCAAGTGTAGACGGCACTCCATCGGTGTTGAAGCTGGCTTGCAATCAGACATGTTGAAACGATGTAGCAGATTCTCGAGGAATCTCCTCTGGCTGATGCGAAGGGTCCGTTTATCAATGTTCCGGTCAATCGTCATACCAAGAAACGATTTCACCTCTCCGATGTCCGTCATCTCAAATTCCTTCTCGAAGCATCTTTTAACTGTCTGTACCTCTTTTAGGTGACGACCAACCACAAGCAAATCGTCCACGTACAGTACCAAAATAATTTGGATGCCTCCAGTACCCTTCACGTAAAGGCACGGGTCGCTTAAGCTTCTGTTGAATCCCAGTCGTAGTACGAAGGAATGGAATCTAGTGTTCCATGCTCGAGATGCCTGTTTGAGACCATACAAAGAACGATTAAGACGACATACAAGTTTCTCACCCTTTTCGAATCCTTCAGGTTGTGTCATGAAAATCTGTTCTTTCCAAACGACCATTGAGGAAAGCCGTTTTGACATCCATTTGGTGCACAATCATCCTCTGCTCATTCGCCACAGCCAAGACCACTCGCACAGTATCCATACGTGCTACTGGAGAATAAGTTTCTCCATAATCAAAACCTGCTTTCTGGCTGAATCCTCGAGCTACAAGTCTCGCCTTGTAACGCTTCTCGCCATTGCCATCGTTTTCCTTCACCTTGAAGAGCCACTTGCAGGAAATAGGTTCCCGCCCTGTAGGAAGTTTCTCGAGCGTCCATGTTTTATTTCGCTCCAGAGAATCCATCTCCTCATTAATTGCTGTTTTCCATTTTACCCAATCTGCTGACTCTTTCGCTTCCGCAAGCGACGTTGGTAGATCTTCTACATAGCTTGTTACAAAAGCAAAACCCGTGTAATTCATGCTGTAGTCCTTATGCCATTCAGGGACCTTACGTTCCCGTTTTGAAGGTTCGCCATCGGGAACTGTATCGCTTGCAGTGTCGGAGCTCAAACTAGGAGCCGTTTCATACTCCTCTGCAGATTCGTCATCATGTTTGGTGTCGTTCGTTTCATCCTCGATCTCAGTCTCGGCTGTTCTACGTGCTGAAACATCGCCGGGCACCATCGTCGAGAAGAAATCATCAGACGACACACCTTCATCTGCTCCTGACGTAGTATGATTACTTTCCAAGAAAACGACATCTCTAACATGGGCAATTTCACGCTTCTTTGGATTCCAAACGCGATACCCGTTGATGGAATAGCCAACGAAAATGCCTTTCCAAGATTTGGCATCTAGCTTAGCACGTTGTTCCTTTGGAATGTGAACGTACACACTGCATCCAAATATTCGCAGCTTTGCCAAATTAGGTTTCTTGCCTTCCCATCGTTCATACGGGGTCTCATCAGTATCGATCGCATTTGTGGGGCTGCGGTTTAGAAGGTATGCAGCTGTCTGAACAGCTTGCCCCCAAAACCGTTTGTCGATTTCTGAGTCCTGCAGCATCGTTCTGGCTTTATCCACCAAAGTTCGGTTCATCCGTTCGCTAACTCCATTCCGCTGAGGCGTGTGTGGAACTGTCCATTCCACGATAATGCCTCTCTGCTTCAGGAAAACCTCGAACATCTTGCTTCGATATTCGCCACCGTTGTCACAACGCAGGCGGCTAATCCGTTGACCAAACTTTGCCGTAACAATAGCCTCGTACTCGCGGAAGTAATTAAATACCTCATTCTTCGACTCAATAAGGAACACCATACAGAAATGGCTCCAATCGTCCACGAAAGATACAAAGTATTTCGCACCATCAATGCCAACCATGTTAATCGGACCGCATACATCCGAATGTATGAGTTCTAACACTCGCGACGATCGTTTTTCACTACGCGACGGAAACGGATTCCGCGTTTGTTTCCCGGTCAAACATGATTCACAAACCACGACACTTTTATCGATACATTTTACATTAAGTCCAGCAACCATCCCTTTCCGAACCAATTGCTCAATGCCGCGTGCATTCAGGTGACCAAGCCGCTTGTGCCACAATTCCAGTTCTTTAGGCACTCGACCACACGAATAGAGACTCGCATCACCATCGCAAATTTCCCGATAAAGCACCAGCTCGTATAGTTTACCGCGGCGTTCACCTTTTGCAACAATTCCCGCTTTGTTCTCTATCGTCACCATGCCATTTTCGAATGTCACTTTTAGCCTAGCGGTTTCCATTTTCCTGACTGACAAAAGGTTCATTCTCGCCTCCGGAATGTAAAGCACGTTTTTCAACGTTATTGTTCTCCTTTCGCCTCCTTCAAGGAAAACTAATAATTTTACGTCACCATATTCTTTAGCGATTATTGTTTCTCCTTCTTTGGCAACCGAAATACTCATAGGCTGCTTCATTGGAAACAGCTTTTTGAATAGCGACCGATCGTTAGACATGTGTTCGGACGATCCCGAGTCAACTATCCAGCTTGCTTCCGCGAATTTGTCTTTTTCTCCTACAAAGAAACAAACTTCACTCTTGCTTAGCTGCGCGTTATTTCCTTTGAAATTTCGTTTATTCTTTTCCGGGCAATCGGCGATTTTATGTCCCTCTCGATGGCATCCATAGCATTTCCACACGATGGTTTTCTTCTTATTGTTCTTTGGTGGTTTCCTCACGCTGGTTCCGGAAAAAGCTGCACCATTTGTTTTGGATTCACTTCGCGACACTACACTTTCCTTAGAACTTAGCTCGATTTCTTCATCAAGTAAACGGCATTTCACGAACTCTATATTCAAATTTTCTTCTGGCATTGTTTCTAATGCCGTCACCACGTTTGAATATTTTTTCGCCCAGGGTTACCAATAATTGGCATATTACGTCCACTTCTTCCATCACTGCCCCTGTTGCCCTGTACTGCCGTACTAATCTTTCGAATTCCAGAAAATGTTCCTGTAGGCCACCTGCTTCGTGGCGGAGCAACAACAATTTTCTTTTTAAGTGTAGTCTGCTAGCGATGCTTCGTCGCTCAAATACTCGCTGCAGTGTGATCCAAATCTCTCTGGGCGTTCGTTTATCTTGAACGTACTCCAACATGTCATCGTGCAATGTGGAGATTAGAATGGACTTACATTTTCTTTCATTCTTCAATCTCTTTTCCCGCAGTTTTTCTTTTTCTTTTCGAACCGCAGCGGTGTCCTCCTCCTTGAGGCATAAATCCTCCACCTCCGTTATTTCATTTCGTACACATTCCAGCAAGTCGTGTTCTTCTAGAATCACCTGCACACGAAATTTCCACGACGCAAAGTTTGTGCCGTTAAACAACGGAATACGAACAACGGAATTTTCCATTATTTTCTGAGAGGTACACATTCACTTGTTTCTACGAAGTCTGGGCCCATAACCTATTGTGATATAGAGTTATGAGTGTAACACAAGTCGGCTGCGGTCGAATTCTTTATTTTTTAATCTGCACACGTTGAAGTTCAAGATACAACTGACTGACAAGTTGACAGTCTGTCATTATATATAACTTTAAGCAGCGCCCTCTCGCGCAAACCACGGACATTGCAATCCTAACACAAAGGTGGCATTAGTATGTGGGTAAAGCCAACGATACGAGGCAATCAAGTGTATTGTTTTACTCAAAATTACAACCTACATACACCCACTGAACTGGTCACACATGTCTGGTTTATCAAGCGATAGGAGCGCACGCCGGACGCCCATCGCAATCTTCATTCTGGGGATATATTTTCGTAAATGTTTGTCCCATCTGGAGGCTGAGACAGCATTATTCTTATAATGACTCTTCATTTTGTGGCCTCAGGGGGGTTTGCTTTCACTTTTTCTCTCTTTCGGAAGATGATCTTGTCAATTTTCCCATCAACCGAAATTTGTTGTTGTTGACCTCGGTTTCGTGGTCAATTCATTAATAAGCGAAAGAGACGCCTCCAAGACGACGCCACGAATTTACTGCTCCATTATCGGAGCGATCAGGAAAATCATCAGATTGGCACCATCGGATCGATAATGGATGTGTTTCCTTGTGTCTGTATTTCTTTTGATCCATTCCATCGAAAAGGAAATAGAGAACCTCAGCGAGCTGAAAATTCCATAAATCTTGTCAAGGCCATTGCAAAAAGGATATAACGTCACTTTCCGAATGAACTTCAGTGGGCTTTAATTGTCATCACAACATGTCGGTCACAAATCGTTTAAAAATCGTTCTTTGAACGTTGTTGTTGTCCTTATTGTTCTTCCCATTAAATGCATCGAGGTGAATTTCCCATAAATTTCACACCGATTACACGCTACACTGGCATGACTGAGCAGCGTTCCTGTATTCCAAAGCCGGCTTTAAGCCGGTTGGCCTTCGCGTGAAATCGTGCGAATATGTAGAACTGTCTCCTGGACCTTCCTCCTAATCACCATGGTCTATCCAATGCTTTGCACATTTTCACACACACTTTCTCTCGTTCTCTATCTCTTCCATATTTCAGTGCCTTCCAGAAGTACATGCAGTGCTCGGAGTTCACGGTGCGGCATGTCTGCGGCGACGAGACGGTGCTTTTCACGCGCCAATTCCTCGACAAGATGTCCAACACGCTAATGCTGGTAAGATTCCGTTCAACCGGAAGAAGGCTTTCTCTGAAATGGGCTGGAAAATGACGGGAGTTTCGTGACGGTTTTGTTGGTCACAGTGTTGTGTGTTTAATCGGTTCGGGTAACCGATAACGGAACGGGTTACATCTTCTTTTGGGTCCGAACAATAGGAAGGACATCTTCTGATCCAGGTGAAGTCTAGTGTTCAAGGTATACATCAATCACCAAGAACTCATATGCAGTCCGGTGAGGTAACAAAATGAAAATCAATCAGTGATTAGCTATTGTTGGCTTAATGTGGACAATTTACGCCTTACTGTCATGCAATTTGTCAGCCAAAAACACCAATTTATTGTGTAAGTTGTAAAAAGAGGAAATAGGATAAATTCTCGCAGTTCGAACCGTTGAGCCTAAACCCAGTTTCACCAAATCAAAGCGGAATTAAACTGGTTAAGAAAGAAAACCGGTTTAATATGAAGAGGTAGTTAACTTAAGTGATTTTTTATGGCTGCAACGTGATAAACTAAAGAAATAAGATTGGTTATGAAAGTTTTTTGTACCATTCTTTATAGTTTCCCGAGCATTAGATGGATACATGAAAATTTATCACGACAACTTTCATTTTAGTTAAGTATCCAAAATAAAGTTTGAAATTTGAGTTTGCAGTTTAAGAAGAATAAACTTTACTAAGCACTTCATTCTTCTGGGATTTGTGAACGATAAGCTGTGCACCATTTAATCAATGTTTCTCCTAAAGTGGTTGTAAAGTAGAACCAAATAAATTTTTGAAAACTTTTTGTTTACTGTTTGTACAATTGCATCGCGTAATCCACATAAAAATAACCTTCTAAACAGAAAGACCGAAGTGCAACCTTTTTTATATTCATCCTTGTATAATTTCATACCACAATTTGACCCGCGACTAGCATCTCCATATGTGTGCCGATATAAATACAGTTCGCCTGTTAGCAACTTCCTTCCACCACCGAGAATTCTTTCTTTCTCTCTACGGTTCTTTTTTACATTCGGCTGCAGCACTTTCTGGTCTCTCCAACGGTGGGATTTCCTGGTGGGTTGGAGGTCATTATTTATACTAACCCCTTTTTTCTGGTGGCAATATGAAACCCAACTCCACATGGTGTACATCGGTACATTGCTGCAGTGGACATTTTCCTGTCGTATTGGTCGAATTTTACAGAACCAAACGTCCTCCATCACCGGCTGCAACCAAGGGAAAACCAAATAAACTCTCACTATTTTCAACACGAAATGTCCATGAGTCTGTATGTGTGTGGTTTTTAAATTCAAAATCATGTCACCACACGTCGCATTTTAGCTGCCAGAATGGAAAACTAATAATCGAACACCAACAATATAAATTCTTTGTTTCTTTTCCTCCTCTTTTTACTTTCGAACTGTGAACGTTCCTAAATCCTTCTGCGATGCGGATTCAACCTAACCGGAAACAGATGCACTGTGTGGATTACACGTTGGAAAGTGGAATGTGTCGGGATTATTTTACCTCCAGCGCCACGCGTACCAGTGCTATTCGGCGGAATTCCTCATCAAATACCTACGCACTAGTCCTGTTGATGGTGATGATCGCGGACGATCGTCACGTGGTGTGTAAGCTAACGTCTCAACCCTGTTGTTTATCACGATGATGACGAACCGAAGTGTACTTTCAGACCAGGAGCTCAACGATGGAAGCCCAAGGTTCAGTCAAAACATGAGTTAGTAGCAAATATGATCACGTTGTAACACTTTATTTTAAGCATTTATTAATGAGAAATTCCGTGATTATTTTTTTGTATAAACTTCATGAAGGAGGAAATAGAACTCGGAGAAAATTCCTCAACACACTTAACAAATGAATACCACAAAAATTCCAAAGATAACTCAATACTTCATTAAATCAATGAAGCACCATCCCAAGGATTAGCTTTTGTTTGTTACTTCCGTACACTATTTAATGTCGTAAAATTTTTTTTTCTAAAAAACTACACATGGAATTCAATTAATATGTTATCAATATGCAAATCTATTGCATATAGTTATTGAACGAACAGAAAAAAGTGAACACACAAATTTCATTTAACCTTAACCATCCCATGCTTGGTGCGTTTGAAATAATTATTTCCAGACAAACCTATACTTTATTCGTAACTAATGAAACATATTTGCCTAATGACGTGAAAAATACTCGAAGGAGCTTAAGCTCAGCATTGTATAGAAAAATAGTGCAGCAGCAATGCGGAGTTGAAGTTCAAAATAAAGTGTACCATAGTAAACAACAGTGTGCGAGGATGTTACAAAATACAATGTAACGCTATTGACTAAAAATTGAAAAGAGATACAAAGGTTGAATAGAAGTATGCATGGTTCACAATTAAAGCAAATCTTATCAATTCTAGTATTTCTTCTTTCTCATTCGATGGTACTGCCAATTGATCGCATAACTGTATGTTTTTGCATTTGTTTTACTTTATTTTAAGCTGCTTTAAAATTTAATTTTCAGAAATCCCACATGCCTCATTATTAAATACCGCATTTACTTTCCTCTCGGGTAGTAATGCACGCAATAAATCAAACACGATGAAAATGAAACAGGACAGAAAAAGGGCACGCAGTTAATTTATTGCTTCAGCGAAGAGATCGATTATGGGAAAAAGCTGTACGAAAATGTCCACGCTCCACTTGGTTGCGCACCAACAATTGAGTAATTATATCACCATACTTCGCCCTTCGAAAATCTGTTTTAAATAATAACAAACATTCCATGAAATGATGAAAACATCCACACAAACGTACAGATGTGAAGTAGAAAAAGAGGAAAGTAATCTGCGGTGGAATACAAAGAGGAAGGTACAAATAATACGTCCAAATGTGCAATCCAACATATTACTCATAATGCATGGACTGTTTTCATTTTGCCTGCTCCAACATGCGTGAAAACATGATTTGTGCAGAACCGCCGAAACTGGCAAGATATGCTCAAGGATTTGTCATCCTTCAGATTATTTTATTCCGTATTTCCTCAATTTATTTCGTTGATTTTCATGTTTTTCTTTACTTTGAAGTGCGTTCATATTGATTCTTATATTTAACACGAACATTTCAAACAACCTATGGTGTGACAGTAGTTATTGGGAAATTTACTAACAAATAGAAGCTGCAAATAAAAGACTGTTTTGATCCAATATTGAATATGGAGGGAACTAAACCCACAATTATTTTATTGTTGAATTTGTTGGCAGATTGAAATTAAATAAAGATAGGAACTTTCAAAATATGCAATATGCTCGCTTCAAAAACCTTGAAAGCTTTCCATCCTAACAGGATTCTACGAGTTAGGTTTCCATGCAACGGCTGAAAGGCAAATAAAAGGATCCAACAGCTTTATGGACTACATTTATTGAAATTGCTCGCTCAATCATTTATTTGGATTTTATATTGATTATTCTTTCGTGGAACGTGCAAATTCAATTTATTACAAAACGCAAATGAACGATACGGTGGGATGAAATATTTAGGCTTAAACCATACCTATAAAACATGCCTATGCTTTCATGGGCAATTTGTGTAGCTTTTTTGTGATGAGAAGCACGTATTGAAACGGTGGCTGAAAAAACGTAAATGTTGTGAGATAAAAACGGGATGCACACTGCCGTTGAGTAATAAATTATTGGAGAGAACAATATGATTCAGATCAAACGGAACTGGACTTTAAACTGAAGTAAAACAATGCGCAACGTACGCTCAAGTGAGAATCGAATACAATTCAATGCGCAGAAACACGTACGGATAAGTCAAATCGACCAAACGACCACTATCTAACAAGCAAATAAAGCAGGCAAAACGATTCCTCACGTGGTCCCGTAAGTGTGATGGGAACGTTTGCCTTGTCGTGAGCATGCTGCAGATTGCGCCACGATGCAACCATGCCATGTGTGTGTTCGTTTGTGTTTTCGTTTGAAACTCTTCGCTCCCACCCTGTTGCGTACACAACGGATAGGTTTGTTCTATTTGTAAACTTATCGTCTGGAAACGGGATCGCAGGCCTAAAATAAACATAAGGATTCAAAACGGCCCGATAATCGAAACCAGCGACGAGTGTAAAGCATAAAGAATAATTGGGCACGCGGACCCAACGCGTAGCTGCACCAGCGTTGTTCTCGAATCGCATGTAGATTGCGGCTCGAAAGGCTGACCCGAAAATGTAAACCTCTCGGGATCAAATGCAATCGTGGGCCTAAATAAACTCATAAAATCAAAAGGCACGATGCACTTGAAAACGAGACGTTTAGGCATACATGGAACAACTGCGGTTCCATGCATGAAGCGAAAAACAAAGTAAAAACGAACTCCGGGTAAAGAGGACTAGGATAATGTGTTCTACCCAAATAAGATCAACCCGGAGTTTCATATCAATTTAGGCAACATAAGTTCGCTGCGTGGGAGATAACATTCCCACGCACACTATCAAAAAATGTAATGTATACACTGCCCCATACTATGAAGAAATTCTGGTATAAAAGGGGCCGAATTTAGGAATAAATTTTAATGTGAACTTAACTCCGATACGAGTAACCTCGTTGGTTTTTTGTTAGCATTCCTGGTTTCTGCCACCATCCGAAAAGTACGAAGCGATCATTTTCCCTTCAAAGGTATAGGCTCCCAACACACGCAGGAGCAACTAGCCTTGAAGTAATAGAAAACAGATACTTCGACAATTAGCCGGCAGAAGCCAGACACAATTTTCTGTTAGACACGGATAACCAAGCAAGAAGGTCTTTCTTCGCGGGACCTACTTGGTTAGACGTGCCCCTAACACACCCCGTTCCCAAAGGGTTGCGGTTTGCGTAAACTTTTGCATTCAATCACCAAGCACCGGGCGCCTCCATTGGGTTATTCTTTTACATGTTGTGATGTATATCCCCGCTGGAACATAGGTTGAAGTTGTACCTTTCTAGCGTCAGGTTCAGATGGTTGATGATGAAACAGGTGATGATGATGACCCTAAGGAGAACATGGAACAAAGTGATTTACTGCAACTGGTTAGATGAACTTTTACAGGTGCAAAACAAACCAATTTCCTAACCATCCCAACAACGTCCGTGAATCGGGTGATCCGTTTCTATCCGGTTCAGTTAATTGTTTCTGAAAACTCTAACTCTATTCCTAACGTTCTCTATTCGTTTGTCGAATCAAACGGAAACGAAATCGGTATTATGAAAGGTTGTTAGAGTTCGTTAAGTTAATTCTTCGTTAACTCGCGACAATACCGGTCTGACAGTTCGTTTCTTCAAAACAAAGCGCATGTAAACAAAGTGAAATTTAGCAAAAGCAGAAGCAGTAAGCTGATTCTTATGTGATTTCTGTGCAAGTGAGTGTTATGTGCTCTGTATTTTGTGTAATAACACACTTTCTTCACGTTCTTTGCAGCTTCAACAAAATTTCCGTGTATAAAAAAAAAAAAATTGAGCCAAACGGTATCATTTTTTCGTATTGCACCCTAGAAGTGCGTGCCAGTTCCTGAAAATAAAAAAATTGAATGTTATCCTCAAACTTTAAACTTGAATTCTTCTTTCGGGTGGTTTTTCATTTCACTAATTACATTTTTGCAGGTGTTGCGACTAACTCAACCGAACACATCAAACAACAATGTTCAACTGCCTAACATTTCCGTAGCGAAAAACTGACGGCAGACTGTTTGACAAAATCGAAGCTCCATTCGAGTCAGGTAGTACCAATTTTTGTCAAGCCGTTTGAGAAACAAACGTTCGTTAAGTCCACAGTCAACTGTGGCAGTCAAACGGAAAGGCAAACGAGCATCGTAGTACCGATTTGACATTTTCGAGTGATTTCTCTAACTCTAACTCTAACGTTAGAGTGAGATAAAAGGTCCTTATCTTTAAGCGAGCATTTGACAAAGTTGAACGGAGGATGGTGTTTGCCCACTCAAGTTGATTTTCATGGGAGTTCTGCGGGGTAAAAGGTTAATAAAAGGCTTGTTTTGTTTGGTTTGGTAGAATAGAGGGTAGACAACAATGGAGGAAGAGGGATTAAGTAGAAAGAGAATCATTTCAAATAATTACAATATGCCATTAATAAACCAAAGTCATCGAGCAATCACAGTAAGGGGAAATGTAAACTGATCAAATTTGCAAATCATCAATTCATCGGAGAGGCAGCATTCATAAATTCTATAGTAAGTGAATAATCTTACCATTTGCCTCAAATTGACTCAGTAATTTCACTTCACTATAACCATTTTCAAACCATCTCAAGATCATGTTACGAACGTTCAGTGTACTATTTAAAGCTATTATAGAAAAGGTTTTCGATAGGATTGCAAAAACACTTGTCATACGGTTTTAAATTCATGCTCATAGAGAAAGATATCGTATAAATATTTCGAACCATCGAAAAGTAACATCAGCCTGGCCCGGGCTTCAGCCAGGCTAATTGTGAATTGCCATTAAGTTTCCTTCGATTTTCTTTTCACACCCCTTCTTCTTCCAGCCTCATGATTGAATTGATGATGATGATTACGCTGAAGATAATCCAATCTGTTTCAGAAAAAATCACTTCAATGCTTTTCACCTTTTCTTTTATACAAAAAAGTATCAATAAAGTGATTTTGTAGATCAATTATCACAGCAGTTGCAGTTGAGAAACAATACATTTTCGTAAGCCTTTTGAGGTTCTTTGCTTTATTTCCGGATAAAGTAGATTTTTGGAATTTAAAAGTTCTGAAACTGAAAGAAAAAAATAAATAATAACAGGCTTAAATTAAAACCTCGTTTTAAGCACATCAAAGCAAGAATGATCTTTATTATTAGAAACTTGGCTATATCGCTCCCTTCTATTCATAATTTTAGCTAACGATAAAGTATAATTATTTTTAACGTAAAAAGATGCTATTTTATCGCGCTTTGCCAGAGGCTCCGGAATTAAGTGACAAAAATAACACCACCTTGCCTTCGCTGCCAATTGTTTGACAAGGTAATTAAAACTGTAAGCGGCGTCCTTTCCAAGCCAGGAGGTTGTCCACAAATTGTTTGCATTGCCCATCCCTGTTCGTTACGAACAGCTTCAGGTGATGAAAGGAGGCGAAACATTCTAGAGCTAAAAGTATCTTCTTCGTTGTATTGTTTACCTGTTAAAATTCCACCATGTCGTGCTGCTCAATGTTTTTGTTTTCCTTTTTTGTTGACAAACTCTTTTATTTTTTATTTCCATTCCCTAGCTTTCCGGTGGGCCAAGAAGCTGGGGTTAAAATTTCTCTCTTTTTAATGAGTATCAGACTCACCATTCTCACGATGGGAGAATGGGTGAATATAAATATAATTGTTTATTTCACTCTACAGTCTACAGGCTTCTTTTTTTACAGGCTTCGTTATTTCCCGACGGGCTCCATTTTGACACGGTTGAGGAAACACAAAAAACATCCCTGGTGTTTTAAAACGCTGGGTAAATGAAATTTTACCCTTTTTGTTTTATATTTACTAACGGAATTTTCGGAATGTTTGGTCAAAACGGGCTCGAGCGGACGTCCGGTTGTGCATTTTGTGGTCGTTGAAATACGAGAAAAGCTCGGTTAATAAATTAAATTAATTATTACAATTTTGTTTAACACCCCCACATCTCGTCTTTGCTTCACCAATGGTATCCAACTTCTTGCCTCAAATGAGGATAATCTGCACATCAACACCTGAAACTATTGGAACAATTTTACTTGGCTGAGTTAGGGATGAGTTGATCCATCCATCAAAAACGACCTGCTGTTCACTACTGCTGAAAACCTTCTCGTCAACCGGAAAAAAGGAAAAGATCGTTTTTTCTCTACTTTTTCAACCCACATTTTACGTCTTTTCGATCGGATACAAGTGCTTTCTGAATGATAGTGTTTTCCGGAACGATGGAGAGAGGTTAATTTTCCCTACTGCTTGATGCATAGGCCCGGAAAACGAGGCCGACTCTGTTGTTAGATGCTTAAAGTTTCAGAGTGTTTTTAGATGTTTACCGAATGGAAAATATTCAATGTTGGGTCTCCTGATTTGAGCTGTGTTTAAGCGTTTTGCGGGGGCGTAATTATTTTTCAACCTCGGAAATATTCGATAAATTTTCCGTCACCAGCTAACACTTCAACTGGAAATGCACATAGCTCAGAAGACGATAACAATGCCAGGATCGCAGAGTGCAATTATACGAGCGGGTATATTAAGAATTTTATTTAACAAAAACTTCATATTTTAGATTCTCTTGGTTTTCCATATTCAGATGCAATGAAGTGTCGGGCATTTCACGAGATTTCACTTCCAGTTTTAATCAATCCAAATCTTGTGATCTACCTGATGCACTCGGAACGAAGCTTACCATCAACCATTTGGCCACAGCGAAACATTCCCGAAGCGCAATGAACGATAATTTTATGATCGGCTATAAATTCTTGTTAGCAAAGAGTACATACTAATCAAGTCACCTTAAAAGGCACAATGTAAATTTCACTCCTGCATCCCATTAATTTACCACGGTGCTAAATAGTAGGATGATGCACTAATAAGACGCACTAATGCACCGCGTAACTCTCGTCTCCCCATCGTTCCGTGAAAAGTAAAACTTCGTGTCCCAACTCTGACCATTTCTTTGCTTGCACACTCCTTTGGAGGGTTGTTGTGAGTTTCCTTTGGGCAGAATAATGACAGACTCATTTTTCCTATTAACACCCACTTATTGTTGAACTGGGAACACGTTCACAATGGGGAGGGAAAGATCCCTAGTTACATCCGTCGTGTATGCCTCGCTTCCGGATTAAGTCATTAGAAATGAGAGCCCCATGTATTGCACGTAATTTGGCATTTTCTTGCAAGACCTAAGCAGAAGTTTGACACAGTGTGTAAGGTTGTGAAACATCCCCTTTTTTACTTCCTGTGCTGGTACTTCCCCATTTTGGATCATTCGAAAAGGTGGATGATCGAAGGCTCGAAAAGTAAAAAAACCGGAAACCGTTTGGTCTAGTTCTCTAGGAGCCCAGGAAGGTTGTTGTTATTCGCTTAAATGATGACACGAAAAGACCAGTCATGTCAACAAGGACACGCGTTATAAAACGGGTCGTGGAAAGTGCAACCCAGAGTTTCCATCTACAAAGCCAAAAAATTGAATGCCGTGTTTAAATGGTTATTATTTTACTATCCAAACTTAGAGATGTCCTTCACCGTCCGATGCTGTTTTTTCCGACATGCTTTTCCACTCGTCGCATCTAATGCTGCATCTTTGCACCATTCTTTGCCATTTTCAGCATCAGGTAGTACAGTTGTTGACCTAACCTTCTTGTGGGCCGTTCAAAATTGGTGCAACTATAATAATGAAGAGATGAAAGTGTTCTCCCTGCGTCGGGGGAGTCCCGCACTTCCCCCTGTTCTTTTCGTTTTTTTCTTTCCCCGAGAAATGAGAACGGAATCTAACTGAGAAGCGATAGTCTTTGCGACGGAACGTGATGATTAAAATGTTTTACCCTGGAGATATAATTAGTGACACTTGCACAAGAGTCACGTTGAAGTGTACCCCTAGCGCGTTGTATAGCAATTTTAGCAATTTTAGTAAATGGTGGTTTTGTACAAAAAATATCATCACAAACACTCATGGTTATAGTTTTTGGTAGTATTTCAAATAATTTATCAAGTTGCATTCATGTTAATATACACCATGTATTGATTTATTAAATAAACTCAAAGCATGAGGTTTAAGCAAAGCTTTCTATCATGGATTGCTTTTTTTAGATCGAAACAATTTTCGGTCCCCATATGCACACAATTGAGTTTGATTTTTTAATTTATACTGATGTGATAGCAAACTGAAAACTCCATTGGACTATGAAGTTCTCATTGCCTCACTTTCCCTTTCTTTATCTCTTTGTCCGACAAAGGGAACAAACGATAATGGCGACACGGCCTTTTGATCGCAAATAAGCAAAAATTGATTTCTCCCTCGGTTCTAGCTTACCCTAGAGAAAACATTGCTCTAGCGGAGGATGATGACACTTCAGTAGAAAACTCCAAAAAAATGAACTCAATTTTCAACAATCTATTGAGAATCCCCCGTTTTTAAATGCCCAAAAGGTGTTCATGAGAGATTGTTTCCATTTCCAATTTTGATAGTTCAAAGTTCAAGAGCTCCAAAATAAAATAACACAAAAAGTCACGCTGTTGAACTTTTTAGGGATTCTATCCATCTTGCTCATCGTACACAATTTATCACTTCTCGTATTCTGGACGTTTCGCTATCATCCGCTCTCGTGGGAAGTCGAGAAATTATTTTTTTGGTTTGAACGGCCAGGCCGTATTAATGCTTCTTCAGCATTCTTGCTGGTCTGGTCGAGAGACTCTTGCAGCACAAAAACCATTTAAGATACAGAGACGACCCAAAGTACTCGTCAACGAAGTGTTGTTGTCTTCCACGATGGACCAATCTCAGTTCTCTGAAAGCGAACTCAATCCCCCAAAGTCTTGTGGTATTATTATGGTGCTAAATGTGCCGAGGCCAGGGTCTACCATCTTCATCTGCGGGGGGCATGAAGCATTTTGAATAATATAAGTTTTACGTGACAACGCTGTTTGGTAACATCGTTGAGTGCGTTGGCGTGTGCGAACATTAGCGTTTTACTAATCCCCAACAAAACCAAACATTCGTTTGCATGTACTCCGCATTATCACTTTGTTAACAGTTTTCTAAACAAAGCTTTTAGCTTCCGAAAAGGAAGCAAGTGGTAAAAAGTGTCAAACTTTTGTAATCAGCATCTTCCTTAAAATTTCCACTCTCACGCATAAACTCATCCAAGAAAAGAGATGACAATGTAAATGTAGGTTCTTTCGCTTTCATACAAATCCTAGTGAAAAGTTTTTTCGAGCAATGTTTTTAAGCCGAACCATACAACTGTATGGCTTTGCAATATAGGGGATGCAAGTGCTCTAGCAGAACGAATAAGTTCCAGCTGTCGTATGGTAACGTACTCTAAGAGTCACCTGCCTTGAAGCTACATTATTCTTCTGGAAAAAGATGTCGAAGGGGTGTTGTTGTACTAATAATGGTTTAGGCTGCATTGTTGCATCTTTAGTTTTAAACATCTGAAAACAAAAAAATTGTCTTAAGAATTAAAGAGTGTCCTTGTGGACTGGAGAGTTGTACTACGGCACGACTAAAGTTATAGTAATTTTAAGTACTATCAAGGATGTAAAATATCAACGATCGCTACTGATTTCTGTTGTGTTGAATCTTCAAAACAAAAAGATTTCGAATGAAATGTTTAAGCGGTGAAGATGCTAGAGTTTGCATATATTTTGAATAAATAAATTTATAACAATGGCTGAGGCAAACTATACAATTCAAGAACGGTCTGCAAAGTGAACATCTAACATGATGTTCGAACCGACTCGTGCGCCATGATCGAAAACACATGTTACTGCTGGTCAGCTAGTCGAGATTGTTTATTTTGCATTAGTCTCTAGCTACATACCTCTCACAACCAACAACAATCGTAAAAGTCCAAAACAAATTTCTTATGCAAAACAAAGGGCAACGTTGCACTTTCGCCTTAAACATGTTTGCTCGTCCAATTTGTCGGGTTCATTTGCAATCCCAACAGCCCTTCCTATGTCGGACAAATGTCTGAACAAAGCAATTTTGTGAGAATTTACCGAACCAAATAGCAATGAAAGCAAACCAAGAAAAGGTACACGTTAAAAGCAACAGGAAAGACAAAAAACCACAAAAACTGCAGATTTAGTTAGAAACCATGGAAACTTCAGAAATTGGCAAATCAACTAACGAATTGACTCGCCTCTGCGGATTCTTGACAAATCGAAGACTCCCTAGACATAGTGTAAGGAAGCTACGCTCTTCAGGAAGCAGAGATTTTGCGCTAAATTGTGTGTCGAAAATGTCAACCCAAACAGGGATAGTCGAAATGTGGTGGAAAACAATTTGCCAATTCCCGTTGGCTTTCCAATATCAGGGTTGTTAACAATGTGCACGCTGGAAACTGATAAATGACTGGAAGGAAAATTTGCCTGGCAGTAAGAAAGGAAAACTGGTTGAAGACAGGCTAACAGGAGAAGAACTATCACCGACTTGTAGAAGGTCCTGTGGAAGGCTACGTTGATGACAAAAAAATAGTATATGAGTTTGTATATCCAATCGGACATCGTCAGAGCCGTAGTATATTTGGGAAACATTTTCACTCAGGAATTCACTGGATAAAAGTCCGTTCAGGATTTCACATTCTTAAATGCTCCGTTATCGCCATAAATTTTAACAACGTTATATGGTGTTCAGTTAGTCGGGAGAATTTACTTACCAGCGTGAAGCTATATTCTGAGACCGAAAGCTTGCACAGTATGGCAAAGGGCGAGCCGTTTTACCTTTGATACACTGTTATGCATCCCCGACTATGTGCTCATGAAGGATACGAATATTTTCCCCTTAAATAATCGCTTCTGACAAGTTTAGCATCCTTTCATTTTGGGGATCTTTCCTTTTCGCTTCATCTCCCGCGTGGCACTGGCTGGTTTATCGAATTTGAAATGTCAGCTTCACTTATGCAACTTGAAAGTTGGATTCCTGTTCCCCTCTATCCTAAAATTTAGTCACTCCCTCAAAACTCGTGAAAGGTGATTCACCATCAAGGGCAGTTTTATTTTTTCCATCGCACCAGGAGTTTAAGTTTTCCCCAAGGGTGACGATTTGTACCCCGAAATCGGCACGCTGAATCTGTACGTACGACACAATTCATAAACATTGGAAACTGTTAGAAAAGCTTTCATTTTCCACTGCATTCATGCATTTGGGGTTTGTTATTGGATAACTTCATATCCAAAATCATTTAAACAATCATGGTGTTAATATAAGAATATTTCTTATATGCAGAAGTTCGGTTGACGTTCGTAGTCAACTACAAGTTATTGGTTATTAGTTTCAGTTAACACTAACACTGTCAATTATACCAGTTGGGCTCTATTTTATTTTACAAGAATTATCTTCATCAAAAAGAAATTAATTAACTTGTGCTTGATATTTTCTATACTGGTAGTTGATCGTTCAATACCTGCTTCGTCTTCTTATGTGGCTCAACATCCCCTAGTGGGACAAGGCCTCTCTCTGTAGAGAGTTACTGTGACCGAAAGACGGTAATATCATAGACCAGTGGTCAGCCGTTCGTAATACCGGGGGGTGCCAGACTCGGGATTCGAACCCACACCTACGGCGTGGTGTTTTCTTGCGCTACCACTGAGCCATGGGCACCCCCAATCGTTCAATACCAACCGTGATTAATTCAATACTTTCTCCATCCATACAGAACAGGATCGCCACTTGATTCCTACATCCTGGGAATCGTCGATCCCATAATCGGGTCAATTGATTTCAATTCACGTTTGAAAACAAACCCGATCCCAGTCCAGTACTGTGATTTTGATCAACTAAAAAGCAAGGCTACCAAAAATCTCGATCATTCTCTTTGGACGCTCAAATAACTGCAGAATTGAACACTCCATCCTATGAAGCGAACATTTGACTTGTTTTTAAATGGGTTTAACTTGAACCTGCTGAAAAAGTGGAAGGGAACTAGGGAAACTAGATTTTATCCGTAGGTAAAACTGAATTTATTAGCAGCCAAAAATCACAAGGATACTTGTTGTGACTATTTTTCTCCTTTTTATATGCTAAAATGATTTCAGGTTGACATGCTAACATTTCATTGTTTATTTTTTAGTTATGAATGTCACTTGTTGGGATCGCATGTTATCTTTGGTTCAGTAAACACGTCAACAGGAATTAGGTTCAGTTCTGTAGAAGAGTTAATGCCATTTTTATTTTTCCCTATTTCGGATGTCATCCAAGAGAAAAAAATGTCTTGTCTCATTGAACCACTCGATCCAAACTTTGTTAGTTTCCTTTGTCATTTTGCTTTGTTAGTTCCTTATAACACTACTCACAATAAGTGGCTTGAAGTTAGCGATATTTGAATAAACATATTTTGTTAAGAACTAAACTCCTCAAGTTTCGACAAAAATCATATCAAATCGACAAAAATCAATCAGATAAGTGAAAATACATAAATAACTTATGAGCAATGTTGACAAATCCATATCCATGGAGCGTTCATAGGGCCTCAAGCATCCAAATGCATTTTACTTGTATGCTAAAAGTGTTCACAAGGCTAGATGTGTGATTCAATGTATCAAATTTAAAAAAAAACATCAGCACCGTTACCTTCGTTCTTATAGGTAGTGTTTTAAAAATTTTCTCATTAAACTTTTTTTCTGGTAAGATTGAAAGTGGAGTCATTAGCGGAACCCACACTTTCCAGCAGTTTTATGTTTTTTCGTCCGGGGACTTCTTCCACAATTTCTCCACTCTAACATTTCTTTCAGCAATCAGCGTGCCTAATGCATCATGTGTGAGTACTGGGAACCATCTTGTGCAGTTTTATAGTTGCATAAAGTGAGCGGCGTCTCCATGAATATCGAGCCAATACATTCAACACGAGTCTCGCCGAACGAAGGCAGAAACTGGTAGCGCAGTCAAGAGTAAAATCCTTTTAAGCTGCACCGGTTGGCCCTGAAATAGCGAAAACTACGGACAAAATCCGACCATACTCTGTGTGTCCTGTATGTGGGCTGACGTGTGGATTTGGTCCTCTGGATGCTTGACGCACAGGCTGACCAGATTCCTCAAAACTGTCAAAAGCGTTATTTGGCAAGAGGGAGCATGGGGAGGATGGGTTTTTTCTTTTCAGTATTTGAAGCAGCATGTGTGAAATATTTCCCTTTCGCCGTACGCACGAGTAATGGCGATCATACCTTTGTAAGAGGATTAACGCAGTTGAGCCTCGGGGCAAATTTTAACTTCCCGGCAAGCAATGACTTCCCTACCCTCCGGGGAGTACGTGAGGAAACCACACTCCAAATGCGAGAGCTCTGAGGAGAGGTCTGATGGAGGTGACAATGCATGTGTCTTTTTCATGTTCTACCACAACTGAAGGACGTGATAAGGCCTATGGCATTTCGAGAGGATGTAAGTTTCTACACCTTACCTAACCTACTTCATTCAACTTCCTCCGACAAGATTACCGCTAGCAAGCGAAAAGGTTGTGACGTCCTGTTGAGTCTGGTTGTTTTCACAGTCGGTTGTAAATATACCTAGATGAGGCAAATTAGCCTCTCCATACACACATGCATTCATTCTTTCTAACCATACCTCGTTTTTCTTCCACCATTACCTAAGACTTTACCTACGACTATAAAAAACAGTTTCCTGTGCCTCAAACTCCGAAATGAAATATGCTGGAAATGAAAATAAGAAAATGAAATGAGAGGGTGAAGTATATTGTTCAAATGGATTTAAATCATGCGCTTATCTTCAGCATTTTGGTAACCTGTTGACACACAGTAGAGTTGAGAAGTGTGTGCGTGAACATTCCTTGCAAGTATCCGCGGTATATGATACTAAAATTAATACATAGTCTTCTGTTTTCACCCTCTATCTTGTTTATACTTTTGGAAAGTTAAAAACTAGTTTTTTTGTCAAAGAACCCCATTGTAACTGAAGATAAATGAATTCAAACAGACAAAGGAGGACATAGCGGAAGATCATTTGGTTAACGAAGAAAAAGAAAATATCACAGTTGAAAAAGTAATGAATAAATTATTGCCTGATATTTTTTCATATCTAATAAGATTGAATCGACTTTCAATTATAAAGTTTGAAAATTCATTTTGTTTGTCATCCAACCAGAAGAACAACTCCTTCGGCGATAAAAAAATTTTAATCAATATTGACAATGGAGAGCAGTACATAAACTGGTAAAAAAAGAGAAAAGAAAAGGCCGTAAAAACAATGAATTGTATATTATGTTGCCGTGAAATGCTCATCATACTTTAAGCTTAGTAAAGCAAATATTACGGAAAGTCTTGGTTTCATTTCATTCAGTTGGCCACGGCACGCGAATCTGGTTTAAACGTGATCCTACAATTTCCTGCACCGAAACTAAGGAAAACGCCACGCGGTTCCATGTTTGCACTTTGCGCCAGAAGCATGACTCGCATGGCTGGCAGACCAGGTTTGCACAAATTCAACAGATTGCAGATGCACAAATTGCAGATGCATCCTTCCATTTTGGGGAGAGAGTGGTTTTTGCAGGTGAAAATTAAGGGTATATTGCACCAGAAACCAGATCCAGATGATGTACGGAAAGCACCACGTGTTCGTTGCGTACGTTAGTGCATCTTGCGTGTCATTCGGACCCATCACACCTTCTCCTCTCCTTGTTTTTGTTGGCAACCAGTTGGAGTAGGAATGTTGTACCTGGGTCGTGCGAAATTAGTTTTCCTTTTACATGCTTTTCACAAGCAGCGGAATATGCATCCACGCAGCCCAATGAACAATCGAACACGATACCACAAGAATGGCTCGGAACTGCACCGCACTAAAAGAAAGGAAAACTAACCCCAAATTGGGAAGTTAAGTGTAGAAAGTAGTTGAAGCGGCTGAGGTCGGAAAGAGGTGCTTGCAAAAAGTATAACACTCCCGGTTTCGCAGAAAGCAAGTCATCACCATGAAGCATCATGAAAGGAGCAAAATAGAAAAAATGAAACCAGGGAAACAGACGAATGCGTTTATGAACAAATTCTGTTGTCTATTTGGGTAAAGCCGGATTTTACTCATTGACGTTCTTGGGGGCTGAAAAGGTCTGGTGGATAAGAAAAGCCGGTTTGAGGTTTTTCTGTTTTCCAGCCCACACCCAAACATTGTCCTGAATGGCACACGTTTTTGTGGCCTAGGTTATGGTCATACGTGAATTTAAACTGTTATTTAGTGAGCACACAAGTTCGTGAACCACTGGCAATCGTTTTTCATTGTGAGCTATTAGCTATTATAAACATGTGGTTTGCCACTTTGTGAATGCGTTTTTGGATGCATGCATAAGTGGTGTGCAAAATGTTGTAGAGTGCAGTTTCTGTTGAATGCGCAATCATTGCCTTTAGGGGGCTATATAAATTTCAAACTCACACGCCCAACACATGATTCAAAGGATATCGATATCTCTTTTGGATGGTTTCGCATAATTTATAATATCATTTACCATCACGAATAACGAAAGGAAACGAATTATTCCAATAATAACCTTCTCGTGAATCAATCAAACAGCAGGGCACTTATTTTCGCATTAACAAGCCTTTCCATCACTTCCCTCAGTCAAGGTCACGTTTGTCTACATACAGCCTTATCTGCCCCAAAGAATCGGAAAGTATGGCCCAAATCCCCGAAAGTTCTCCTCGCTGATCAGACCACTTATTTTTATTTATTGTCGCCGATTCAGATCGCCCCTTCGAAGCAATTCAACCAATTAAATCGTCGTTTCCATAAGCGACAGTCAACCCGTTACCTTCCAAAAGTCGTCGCCTACGTTCAATGGAAAACTTCCTTGGAAGCGAGAAAGAAATAAACGATTGATGATGCAAATCATAGCCATCGTTCGGTGTCCAAATCATGCAAAATGGTTGGTGAGGGTTTTTGAAGGAAGTAGTTGATGGCACGCAAGCATACGAATCGAAAGCCTCGAGGAGGGATTTATGGTTCGGTGCTCGAATAAACGGCGTCCACTTTGGTTTTTTGCTTCAATCTGATCCGTAATATGCAGCCGAGCAATTGAGATGGATCGAAGGTGATAAAAATGTATTGTTTAGAAAGGATTGCGGTTTGGATTTATTCAAAAGTAATATACTGTCGTCCAGTTATTTAAAATGTTCTTTCTTTTTCCTACTATCTTTTGAAATATCAATTTTTTTTCCACACTGCATCATTTTTAGAAAGATGTTCATTGGAAAACGCTGCTTCTCAAGCTATGGGGAAACAAGATTGATGTCCACCAAGCGCCAGCGCGGCCAACGCTTTGCCTAATGGATGAGGCTGCAGACTACTGGCTTATTCCTCATCCCTGAAGCGGAACGTAATGCGTCTTGTGGTGTTGCCTCCATTTACTTTATTATTCAGGAAATTGCTACTGGTCACTTTGACTTGATTACGCATTCCACCAGGACGAGCCAAAGGGGGAAAGTAATCAGAGTAAATATTAAAAATTCCCCAACGCATCGTCGTATCGTAGACCTCATCTAACCGTGGTTTCCATGATGGATTTATCCCCTGCGAAGCGTAAAGCACAATATTTATTGCGTTTTGTTTTTTGCGCTGTCAACGTTTAAGACGTCGAGCTCATAAATCATAAATCACGTCTGTCCGAAGTCGCGGAAAACCTTGTTTCAAAGCAAGAAGAAAAAGAAATATGGAACGAAATCCTCTATCTTCTTTGCTATCACGATTGTGTGGCTTCTAAGAAGGAAATTCCACTGCTTGTTATCATTCCATGTTATCATTCCTTTTCCAATAAAAGTTCAATACAATAAAACAAAAATAAGAAATATTTCAAGAACCTGATCTAAAAACACATTCGAAAAGGATTCAGCTCTAAAAACGAAAGATTACGATAAGCACGCCACGAACAACCGGAAATGACCAAAATATGATACGCCGACTGTTTGTCGAAACGAAACACGGCTTTTGGGGAGGAAAACCATGATTGATAGTGGTTGCGGTCAAACGGATGGCCATTAGCTTTTCAACGGTTGTGTTGATGTCAAATCCCTGATACTTTTCGTTCACGCTGGCCATTACATTCCAACCATGTGGCAAACGGGCATCCAAAAAAGCATCTATGGAACTCACACTGACATTCGAAAGGATCCACTATCTAACGAACCTTCAAAGTATCGACATTGGGATGATTTCAACCCTATAGTCAGAGCCTGTAGACCTCGTTAGAATGACACTTTTTTTATAGTCTCGGACAGGGAAAAAAAGATGATGTCGAGCTCCAACAACTACATACTATTTTTTTTTTCGATCCTTCGAACAGTACTTGAATATTTTTCATGGAGGCGCCTGGTGGCCCATTACGTGTGCTGTGGAATTAGGTGTACATGTTCCGCTTCGCCATCCAGTACAGGATGTTTTACAGTTTACATGCCGTACGTAATGATGAATGCGTTGCCTCTCCTCTAGGAACACAATCCTTCCCTCTGGTGGCTCCAATCGAATGGCCTTTGATTGTCTCTCTGTGAAGGCCAAAATAGGACCCTTTTCTTTGTTTCTCTCGTCACTAAATCCTGGCTCTGAGTTCGTGACAAGCAGCTCGGAAACAAGGAGCTTCCGTAACCGTAAAGGGAAGATTTGTGATTTTCGGAGTTACGAGCACGCATCACGTTTTTCGAGACACTAAAATGAGGCGTCTAATTTTTGCAAAGATTTTTACTGCTCAACCAAGTGTGTGTACACGCCCAGTATCATCATCATGAGCAGCATCAGCAGCCGTAGATGCTACCCATTACCATTGTTGTCTTCGTATTAGGAATCTCTACCAAACTTCAAACGGCTGCTTAGCTGGCTCGAATCCTTATATCACCTCTATTTAATCTATGCTGTGCATTTTTGGGTTAATTTTCCTCAACCGATCGCACAGATTCCAAACACGCCCAATTTTACCTTATTTGTACTCAGACCACCGCGTCTTTTATTCCCTGTACATGTGGTTGAAAGTCGTTTGGTGAATTCTTGTTGCGTATTTTTGGTTTGAATAAAACCCCATAACGCACAAAAACTCGAGTATGCTGTATAATAAAACGATGGCAAAGAAGGGAAAATGCAATACAGTTGTAGAGGTGTATTTGGCAAAGTGTGGTTCATATAAGTCAGAACGATAGTTAACTTCTTCCGGTTAGTGGAACTAACGCTAAGCCAAAGAGTGTACCGAAAGTGCGAATTCTTGTGGGAAGAATTATTATTTTAAACTGGATTCTTCCATTTCCTATGTATACCTGAAATTGTTTTTTTTGGCTCTTAATTTTCCCAAGATACAATTTAAATTATAACATAGAAGTGTGCACAAGAATTTCATGAACGAACAGTAATGCTTTGGTATTGGAAAATTGCGCAGTAGTTCAACGATACTTATCATCTCTTCGTTTGCCAAAATTATCAGTCTTATTGTCTAGACATAGAATATCATTGCATATGCAATCCATAATTGTTAACCGTAGTAATAAAATATCATCTCCAATCTAAATGGCTGGAGTCTTCTAAAGGTACATATACGCTACGTTTCTTATATAGCTACCTTTCTAATTCCATTAAACTGGAAAGCTGATGTGAGCCAGCAAATCAGTCCCAAACCTATCCTACATCAAAGCAATCTTTCCTAGCGCAAGGTTTAAAGCCCGGATCATAAATAGGAACCATAAGGCGTTTTGTCCTAGCGTCGACCATTTCAAGGTGACAAATTAAATCCACTGTGACGGTCACGGTGTGTCACGAACGAAAATCGAAAGTTCTCCCAAAGGCTGGACGCGTTTGTGGTAACCCATCTGTCTTCCCCCTTTCCCCGTTGCCCTGTAACGTGCTCGGTAAGTAAAAAAAACCAACACCAGAGAGCTTTTTCCCACCATGCTTCGGATGGAAAAGTAAGCCAACGGGGGCCACAATCTTCTGCCCATTCTTTTCGAGCACCGTTTTTGGGAGGGCCTTTGTTCCGGCGGTGAAGTGTGTCTCCGGCTTGTCCCCCTTCACTTGAAGCCGCGTGACGACCTGTGAGATTTAAGGACATTTGTCAACCGGAACTCTCAAGTACGTGCCTGAGGCGTCACGGTTCGGTCGGTTGCCTTCATTTTCACCGTAAGTCATTCGTATCCATTTGTAAACTCGGGCCGTCAGGCAGAGTCAGTTTGGCCTCCGAGAAGGCGTCCTTCTTATTATATTCGGTTGATTTGTCTTAATTTTATGAACACCGAAGCGCTGGGAGTGTAATCAGGAGAGTTGTTAATGGAACCAGGAGTGAGAGAACATCAAAGTGAACAAGGCGAGGATAAATTGTTTGTTGATTCGGTGTTAGTTATTCTGCCTAAAAAAGGCAAAACATTGAACTTAATTTGCTTCACCGGTGACTAAACTTTGCCCATCCTCCATCGAGAACGGTGCAAAATGAGGACGAATGTAATAACCGTTATCAGAAAAAATCTATCACACTTTTTCATAAATACCGCTTTTATATCAAAAATAAACTTCATGACCTTGAGCATCTGATCAATTGATTTTATTATCGTAAATACATTCCCTAAACGAACATGCTAAGCTATACATGAAAAATTAAATCGGTTAGGTTGTTTGTATAATGTGTAAAGGATTTATTGATTTTCTTGGTTTCCTTCTCCTAGCCATTCACTTCTATGTTCATCCTATGGGGTTGCCCTTCTCTTCTAGTACCATAAACATGTTAACTCAGTGAAGCACTGTTTTGATAGGATTTTCCACCTCTTGGTTGCAAGTGCACCAAAATCATTTCCAATTTCACATCACAACCGTGTTAGTGGTTTGGGTTTCAGGCTAACAACCCCGTCCGAGTCCTGTTTCTTGTGTTTCAATTTTCAAACCCCCCGACATCCATTCCCGATGGAAGAAAATTTTCTCTTCGCTTGTATGAACGTCTTGTCATATTTATGAACAAGGGAAGAGGGAACTTTTCCCATCGCGTGGAGAAGTGTAACGAATTTACTTTCTTTCCACCGCGATCCGTCGTTTCCCGCTTTTTCCTTACCTCCAACAGGTAAAGCTTTGGCAAGAGTAATCATTTCCGGTACGGCGTTTGGTTGGATGAACTCCCCGGTGCCATGATTTTTCGTGGGAACTTTATGCAAGCGAAGAAGAAGAAGAACAAGCATCTACTGCCGGTTTGATTGACACGGTATTTCCGGGATAGCCTACGTCTTACAAGGGGTAGCAATGAAATACACAGTGTAGAAGAGATTGTTTCTGCATTCTACAAACATCACTTAATTATCTCAGGCAAATAATCTCCGAGTTGACTATTTGCCCGTCTTATCTTTTTGTTGTGTACCTAGGTTTACCTTCTATATTTTAAATAAACGAGTTTACTATTCCTTCCATAACCACAATAGAAGAATGTTCTCCAACCCTGCAAATTGCATCGCTTCCATACTTGCATACCAAGATTGCCATGCCTGAAGTCATGATGCAATTTGCTTGAGATTAGTTTACCCTTACTAGAATGCAGACGAGAAGAATCATGGAACGATGGAAGCAACTATACCGTCTTTGTATAATAAAGGAAGCGTTAAATCATTCACCGGAATTAAGCTGTCTGGTAAGCTATCGGCTGCAGGGAGGAAACGTAATGCTCGGTATAAGCACAACATTGCCAACTGACATCCAACATTCACTGAATGAAAAGTTAACTCGGTTGGCTACAAAGTAATGAGTTTATGTGTTGAAATTCAAATTATATCTTCGTGCATATTCCATCAAAAGTTTTAATAATTTTTCAGCTTTTAGATCATGGATTTTATTTCTTCGAAAACGAGCAGTTTACTCCCACATTTATGAAGATAGTGAAGTTTTTAATTGGCTGCGAACGCTTGGCTAACGAAAAATAGACTTGTTCCACATAATAGCCTTGTTCCACAATCATGCAGGTCAAAAATACAAGTTTAAATGAAATAAGCTGAGAAAATCTATTTGAACGATTTGCCAAATACTGAAAGAAGTAAGCAAAAAAGTTAGAGTAAAACTGCTTCTGTAGATTTTTATAAACAAAAAATAAGACGCTGGTCAACATGATAGTATTATCAGCTCGATAAACTGTATGCCACTGTAGGCAAGGCCTGTGTGTGTTTTGTAAGTGAAGAAAAGTAATTACATTGAGGTTTGAAAAACATCATCGAAAGACCCTTGGGGTGGTGTTTATGAGAAGGATGTTGAACAAACAATGGTAATGCCTGAAAGCGGAGAAGTTCAAAAGATGCGATTGTAATGAGCATAAAACCGAGTTATAAAACCAGCGAAAAAATCTATCCTTGTTTCATCCCCGTTTTTAAGTAGACTAGTTGAGCTTTATGTGAATGCTATTTTTAAATAACACATAAAAGTCGTAAATATTTCGTTCACAGCTGTAACCGTGTGTACTTGTTCCGAATCCGCAACACCATTAGAAGCACTTGTTGTGGTCGCCATTCGAATAACTTCTACTGAAAACGCAGTGAGAAAATATTTTCATATTTTCACACGTTGCAGTGCCGCACCTGCTCTTATCTACTGTTGTACGACTGCATCTTAATGCAGCTGGTGTCATTTACACCATCCATGGTAGCATATGCTCTCATTTGTTTCTCCCTCATAATTTCAGAAAAAAATCACCATACAATATCCTACACAAAGCTTCTAGGACCTTGAAGTAGGGTGAAATTATGTGATGGATAGAGTTTCGATGTCAAATTTACGAGTTCGTAAAAGGACATTTTTTGAAAACAGTTCCTTACACACTTTTGTAACATTTGATGATCGTTGCCTTTCGAATTTCACATAAAAAAGCGACAAACTTTCACCTTTTGCACCGTTTGAAGAAGATATTTTTCCCTGATTTATGAAATATAAACTTACTGTCACAAAAGAAAGCCGTCGGGTTCACCTTGGCCTATTTTCACGTTCCCTTTTCGGAGACGGGATGAATTCAAATATTATGACACCCGTATTACTCCTTTTTCTGGATAGTTCCACCCTGATGACAGCTGCAGCGCCAATACGCCGAAACAATGTGCAAATGAAAAATGGAAAATTTCCCGCCACTCTTGTTTGAACGGAACGTGCCGTTTCGGTTCTAGGTTTCGAAAACAGAATCAATTTTTCCTACAATTGACAAACATATCGAAAACAAAACGCTATCGCTTGATTTAGATTCAAAAACGTTTAACAAATGCGGCCATTCCCGATCTTTTTCTCAAATATCATCCTAAATCCGTTTGAATTGCACGTAACGAAAAAATCCATAAAATCTTTTTAGAAACATTTAATCATCCACAGACGCGTTTCCTATCTTCTTTTGATTTTTTTGTTTGCAATATGGCCAATAAAGAGAACCACCGTGTTCCAGCGCTCCCACCGTATGCCATTTCACTCCTCCCGCTTGCGACGGTGGAAAATTCATCATAAAAAATTTTATTATCACTTCTCACTGCTTTTTGAAAACGGTTTGCCACGTCCATTCGCAATGTTCGATCGACACATTTCAAATCACAATTCTCGCCAACAGCTGTTCCCTAAAACTGTCCTGCGGAGACATGGTGTTGTGTTAAATCGGGAATTCAACGAAGAGAACTTGTTTCTAAATCGATTCCGATCTGACATGCTGTTTGTCTTGAAATGGTCTTTAAAATGGCTGAGTGTTAGAGGGTCAGCGCCAACCAGAACACCCTATGACCACACTGTCCACTCAACAAACAAACACGTACACGCCATTGACAGCATCCAAAACCAAAGCCAGAGCTTGGAGCTACTTTAGATTGAAAATAGCCCATGGCCATAAATTTACCTTTCCTACGACAGTCTAACTTGCCACAGATCCTGAGTTTGAAAAGCTGGATCCTTTCACCGAAGGTCCCGGAAAGTGACAGCCCATTCCATTCTCCCTCATCCTTCGACAATCCACTCCTACGCGGTTGAACTTCGGTGAACCTGAACAGATTCAATTGTCAATGGTGGCTTCTTTTGGTGTTAAAAAAATAGCTAGAGTACAGATGTTCGACTGTCAACATATTTATATAGAATTTATGTTCCTCTTACGTTACACACATCTTCACCGGAATTTCCTTTTTGGTCGGAACCTTTTTTCCGCTACAGTGTCGCAGCTGTCTCCGGCATTTAATATTGCTTTCAGTTACTCCAAAGCGTGGGAGACTTTAGCTTACATCCGGGCAGACGATGTTTGCTGGTGGCTTTCAGAAACCGACTCGGAGTAAGGAGTAAAAGTTCTAAAGAGCGGGGTCAGTTGCTCAAATTAACGCTGCTAATTTAATCGGCCACAGTCGTATAAGCTAGGATGACAATCGACACAAAACTGGTGGTCACCTGGTTTCGTTTTACGTGAGTGAGAAGATAGTAAAAGTGTTGGTCGTTATTTCTCAACGTTTGGCAACATTTTATCGAGCTCTCATAGTGATTTAAATATTTTAAAGTCTTAAAGTTTTTTTAATAATTTAGCATCGAAAAAACGAGAGTACAGAAACAAAACAAGACTATAACACAGTTGACATGTCATCATGCCTCTCATCATCATGGCTAATTTACACGACACTAGTGTTAAATAAAAATACAAACCCCACCGATAAACCGAACTCCCGCGGGATGATGGGAGAGCGGCGTAAAAAAAATAACCCTATAAGCTATTGCTGGCGATACTGTGGTGTGGTTTATATGTGATGTGTTGTGATTCATGGCGTTTGATTTGATGTGCGTGTCAATCGTGGTTTGTCACCTTCGTCAGGAATTTGTGGTGGAAGCTTGTTCTATGTATTTTTGATTAAAATAACCACTAAAAGCACCCAGCTGGGTAAACCGTTTATTATTATTTTAAAGAAAATCTACCTGATGATGGCATAAACACTGACAGAATATAACAAGTACTAACAGTTTCAAACTAAATCGATTTTACTTCGAAACACGTGTGTATAACAATTTATTGCATTCCTATTTCAGTATATTCAAGGATGATGCCAAAAACAGAATCTAAAACATTTATCAGCTTTCAGTTTGAAGAAGAAAGAAAGCCAAAGGAAGGCATAAATTTTCAATGAAAATGTTGATGATTTATTAGCTTGTGCCGTGGTTGCAACAGAAAAAGATTGGGAAAATGACGAATCGAGAACATCGAGGGCGTTCTTTGGAAGTTTTGGTTTCAAGGGAACGTTGTGTGTTTCGGATATTTCTTCGCTGTTACCCTTCTATGATCGATATTTTTCGAACTTTCCACGTTTTGAAAGGGACGCTTAGATGCACCGCTTGTTTACGACGACTCATCCTCAGCGCTAGTGTGATGGCTGAAGGCGAGCAGTGATGGCGTAGGATGCCTAAAAGCATGTGGAAAAATGGTATAGCAAGAAAAATAACGGTGCTCACGTTCGCGAGAAGATCTTCTATCGCTATCCGGTAGCGATATTCAAATGCCAAGCAAAACCATTTGGTTTAGATGGGTGGAAACTTTGGATGTACTCCGCTCCTTGATCGGAAGTGATAGAAGCTAACCGATCTCAACATCGTTAGCGGATGGGTCCTGCCACAGCCACAAATGGTTTGATGCGAAACGGTGAAGCGGAAACTGGCTCGTCAAGTCACCTCTTCCAGTCGAATAAAATTGATTGAGTTCATAACTTTGTACCTTCCTTCCGCCTGAGACATGTTTCACTGGTAATATTACACCAAAGAACCGGGCTTGAGAGTATACACACGCTGGACGAAGAAAGCCTTACTTTTTACAACATGGTCGTTTTGGCCTCGAGAATCTCATCAAGAATGTCTAATACAGAAACGCTATCGCGTACTAGCGTTACATGAATGGCCCACAAATGTAGCGAAACACTCAGATGAGGATCGTTTGATTGTTTTTGGAATTTTTAAATGCCCCGCCGTATGTGCATCATTGATCTACGAAACCCCTTAAACAGTTTGCAAACAAAAGAGCCCTAACGATGAGGCTACATTTTCCCACCGTTTCATGTATGCTGTTGATTTAGGAAAATGCCTCTCTCCGGAAGTGGCTCACACAAGAAGAAAATTAATTTCTAAAACTATACGGTTACAAAACAGCTTTTAATGCACTTTTAATTTCCTGTCGTTACGATAAACAGTTGTTACCCTCAATCCACCCGAGCTTGGGGCTTTCTCATGCTTGCTTAACGTTACAGTTAACGTTTCTCAGTTCCACGTAATTTACAAATCCCTTCCCATCGCATAACCTCAACATTGTACCAGTTGTACCAGGCCCTGAAGGGCGAATATTCACACAATGATAATTGACGCCTCTTCACAAATGTCGCGCAAATCATGATCATGCAACGTCGTATGGCTTGTTGTTGGAGGCGTAATTCAATTGATTTCAATTAAAATCACTAGCTGTAATCCACATAGAGCGCCGAGAGGAGAGTCGTACTGGAAGTCTTGTGATTGAAGTAACAGAGTCGTTCGCTGGTTTTGAGACATAAACTAGACTTGCCTCCTAAGACAAATCTTCCGATGGAATGTGTTAGGCATAGAAGATGATTTTATCTTGCCTTGAAGTTATTAATTACTACACAGTCGATCTGGAACGGTTGTAGATATTCGCTCGAACTATTCGGACAGTGTGACCTCAATCCTTATGTCATTTAATTTTAAGTTAGCACTTGATCGAAACACTTTTTCACGATTCCAATACACCCGAGGAACCAAGAATAGCACCACCCTGGTTTTTGCCGATATCTTTTAAATGTCTGTAAAATTTGAGCTTTTCCAGTTTGGAACGTTAGTTCAATTAGTTTCACAAGTTTTCAGTGGGTTACGATCGTATTAATTTGGTCTATTAGCATTTCAGTGAAATAATTCGTTAAAATGGCCTGGAAGTAAAAATAGCACCACTTTGGTTTATGTTCAGCAATTGAAGATATTCTAACAAAATCTCAATTGAAATAAAATTGAATGATTGTCTTTAATAAGTATATGAGTATTTATTTCTAATCTCTTCAATATGCGTAGGCAAAAAAATATTTTTTCGAGGGAATTCTGCTCGTGATGCTTGCAACATTCACAAATTCGACTAGGCACGTGATTGTTGCTTTACTAATTGAAATTTGAAGACAATCACGATGGTCACGAATAGGCCAAAGCTTGTTTATGAGATTAGGACACAGAGAGTCTACTGGCCACCCTAAAATTTCCGTTCTTTGTAAGGAAACCAACCTATAGACAGCATAAACATGTGATATCCGGCATTATTCTGCTGGAAAACGAAGTCCAAACCCATCAAACATTCATTTTGTTCAATTGACTTTGTTTCTAGTACATTCGATATCATTTTCACACAGATCCACGGCAAAGCAAACTTTCGCCGCAGTGAAGGAGCTCCCCATATCAATGGTTTAAAATCATCAATGCACCGGCTCACTTTGGCACCAAGTTCTTATTCAAAATCTTGCCAAAAGTATTGCCAAGCATCTTAAAAACGAAGAATAAACTTTTTATCATGCTTCACTCCAGAAATATACCTTAAAGCGAATTTTAACCGATTCAGTTCATGCCGCTCTGTCATGTTGGGCTTACGGAATCTTTCTGGCCATTTGTGGTTTCCCCGCTTAACCTAATTTGCTGTACATGTCTTGGTGGCACATTATGAAGAATTCCACATGATTTACCGATGCTGTTCTTCTCTTTTTAAATACTTTTTTATACATAATTCGCCTATCTATCACTGTTAGCTGGGTTGCATTCCCACGTTGATGCTTGTGGCCGTCTTTACCAATTTTTTCATGGACCGTATTGCTATGATAAGTAATCAGAAGATTTTAAGACCGTTTTTTATGGAACAGAGGGCTACATCATGACCTAATTTGATGTTTAGATCAGTTTAAACAAGATGACCCATTTCTGATAAATACCTTCAAAAACTAAATTAATCGCGACTAATAAAACTTAATTACTATAATCGAAGTTCTATTCTCACTAATAATATCCTTAAAATCCACTCAAAATTGTGAATTGTTGAAAAATTCGCCTCTTGTCACATCAGAAGTTGAAGAAAAGTTGGACCTCTTGTCACATCAACCGACTAATAAATAGTTGATTCCGGTCTGTATGCATTTAAAGTCGGTTTAATTAAAACACATATAAAATCATAGCCACCAATAAGTTGGACAGTAGCCATTGGACAGAATTATCACCTTCTCGTGGAGCAACACTTTCCAAACAAATGTGGTTGGTGCGAATCCTTATTAATTTTTCTTTATTTTCACTCATCATATAGTTTGTGATTTAATGGAGGACGCGAATGAAGCTGTTAAGCGGTGGAAAGGAAACAAAGGGGGCGCAAACATAAATTTAATGCATATGAATAAGAAACGAAATAAAATTTATTGAAATTGTATAACGAAGTTTCAGCGAGTTCACTTTCCCTTCAGGAGCGGTCCCCTCCCCATACAGAAACGGTAGTTTGCTACTTTTTAACACCTCTACGGAGCACCGTTGATTCGTCGTTTCCCTTTTTCACTCCGTGTGTTCACTCTACTCCTTTTATCACATAACTGGCCTTTTTTCCTTGCTTTTGTTCAAAAGCACGCTGCATAATGGGAAGCACGTTTCAGGCGAAGGGAAAGGAGCACGTAGCGCACACGTACGTCATATTCGTATTTGAATATTCTCAGGCCGAACACGAATGATACTGGTTGTGTTTTCAACGCAGCACATAATGATCGAAACATTACCTTTTTATCGCGACTGCATCTGCATCGCGTGGTATCTTTCACTTGTGAATGCGGTTGTTCATGGCGGTATTCAACAATGTATAATGGAAAGCAGGCAATTTCAACCGAACAACAACGACAAGACATAGTAGGCCAACGACACACTCGAAGAGGATGCATTCAAGGGGGGTTCTCGAAAGAACGTGAGGGAAAAGTTTATGCCAGAATTAAGCTATTTGTTCCTTCAGGGTGTTGTTCAAAAGCAGGCATAAAACCGAGTGGCATCTTTTAAGTGGCAAACTATGTGTATTTTAAGATGCTACACAAAATATCAACTTGCAATAACGTGTCTCCATAATCATAATAAGGTCAGTATAATTTTTAAAAAACATTTTTTTTACCTTCAACAATGATATATTTTATAATAGAAATTTCTTCTTTAAGTTCACACTAAGTTAACCGTTACCAATTAAAAATGACTCGTCACAGCATTTGTCTAGCTCAATTGAAAAAGCGAACTTAAAATACGCTCTATGGTTACCTTTGACTCGTCATCAGCAAGTTTTCTCCATCCGTTAGTCATTAAAATTGCTGAAAGATGTGGGCTTCACCTGAAGCCAGCTATTCATTTAGACAAAATAACGAAACAAAGCCAGCAAGTCAATTAAGATTTCCGTTTCCAACTTTCCCTCCACAATTGAATTCACTGCAAGACGACATGACGAAAGGAGTGTATCCGGAAGGAAAATGCCTGCAGGCAACCTGCTCCATCATTCATGCCGAGGAAATTGTGACAAGCGACGACAAACCGATCCGTGGAAACCACAGTTGCGTGCAAATGAGAATCATAACACCATTAGGGCACTTTCACTACACCCATTTCTCCCTCATCACACCGTCTACGGTCGATGAAAGCATGAGGTCGAAAGATGGTCACGGAACGATGGTTATATTTAATTCAATTTACAGCTAAGATTCCTCCCATTGGGAGCACTTTCTACGTAGTCTGGGGGGAATCTCAACCTAGCTCGCCACGCGTTCAAGTCCCATTTGGCGGTTCGTAATCCCCCGATTCACTTACGACTCAAATGTTGGGCAAGAATAATCCAGAATAATGACAGGTTGAAATGTGCCTAAAGTGACAGAAATAAAACCACACACTTGTGGCCAGTGAATAGTATTCGTAATTGTTTTTCTTCTATTTCCTCCTTTCCGTCGCGTGGTTTTACGGGGTAACCTTTGATGAAACTGTAAAAATCAACGGATAGTAAAACAATTAGCTGTTAGCACTTACATCTTTGTCGCTATGTGGTTCTGGAAGCTCAAGCTGTAATAAAAATATGGTTTGTAGTGGAGCGTGTTCTTTTCCACTAATTTTGGGAAGCCAACAGGCAATCAAAAACTTATTATGTAAAGAAACGATCAAACGATTCTCACAAATATGTTAAATTATTGGCATTGGATTTTGAGGAACAGTCCTGTCGTTGCAAATCGAGCCGAGCATCGGTGCTTTTTAACAAAAAGACGTCACTCTAACGACTAACAATTTTCTCTACGAAAGTCAGTTTTCAAAAAGACACTTTTAATGATTAAAAATATCAACTAAGTCTAACCTTTCAATATAATTCTGATTTTTATTTTATAGTGTTGCCTTAATTTCAACCTCACAATTACCCACTACTCTCGCTTATATGAAATCAAAGTTGGATTGCGACAAATATCGGAAACCATACTGCACTTAATCTGTCACCCTTGCGGAAACAAAAATCATTCTCCGCTTTCCTTTCTCTTACCAATTACCGAACCCATCTCCCGGTGTATAATCATTGCCAAATTGTCAGTATATCGACGATGATCGAAACTGACAGCATATCTCATAGTTCCACTGTTACCAAGCCGAATGCCAACCCGGAACAACGGTCTGACAGTTTCAGTCATCCTTCCGACTTCAACCACTCAACCCACTCCCATTTTGCTGAACAAACGAACCGAAAGTACGTTGCATGGTGCAAAGAAGGTGCAACCCGAACCCCAATCTTTAGTTTTCCCTTCAAAGGTAAAACCCGAAAAACCGAACGATTCATGGGGTGGCCAAAACTAGAACACTTTTGAACTGCTCGACATTCTATTTTCGAAATGATAAAGGAACTTGCATGCTGCACGATTTCTCCTCAGTTCCCAACGATGACGAACATGATTCGATGCTGAACGGATGCCGGAGTGCGGTTCGTACGAGTCACCAGAATCAAAACAATCGACCGAAGACGAGACACGAACGGAATATAATAGTGCCGAACGACAACATACCGGCTTTCGGAACCGAAAGGGCTCTCGACGAGTCCAAAGCACGTGGTTCCGGTGCGGACGAAACGCCTCGCAGGGTTTCAGTAGTCTTCAGAACTCTCGCGCGAGTGGCTGTGGAGTTGGAAAACAAGCAAAACGAGTGGTTTGTGCGCAAGTATTTTATATACCCTATCCGAAACGTACCACTTTTCACGTTTAGCTTGGCGAGCGAAATTTAAACAGCCGTACACGTGCTTAGAAAAACGTGCTGCAAATCGAAAGCCGTTTCGAGGATTTTACTAAAATTGTAATTCGTTTTCTTTTGCCTTGCGAGACCATAATTTATGTAGCTGATCTAAGTTGGTTTGGTGAAGAAACAACAAACCTTCATCGAACCCTGCTGTAAAAAAGTACATTGAAGTTTACTCTCGAATAGAAAGCTAGTTACCGCATCGCGATACTTGTTGGTTGTGCATGAAATAAATTTAACAACCGAGAAGCAAAACCCTTAATTGGTCGTTTTGACCATTACGCGGCAATAATTCGGACCTCCCGTCGGCCATTAAACTAATTCGTGGCACGTCGAAAAAGTCCGTCGAAATCCATACAAGGAGCAATAGAAACCAGAAATCCCCAATACGCAAATATTCAATTTCTGTAGTCTTCCTAGAGTTTCGCATTCGTGGACATAACCTGTCGACTTCCTCCGTCCGGTTACTACATCAGTGGTGGAAGTTCTCCTGGCTTCCTGGGAAGTGGTGCCTCCACAAGAAAGTGATTTGGTTTCGACTCGAATGTTGGAGATGTTCCCAGGTGTAACATATGACGAAGCCTGCCGTTCGAGTTCAGCCAAAGAAATCTCGACTAGCGATAGCTGTCCTACAAGTCTCCTAGTGGTCTGGACGACATATCGTTTAGCTATCGATTGAGTGTTGCTCAATGCAATTGATATTTCATCCGTGACCGGTTCCAAGCGCCCGCAACGAGCGAGCAGGTTTTCGACGACTGAAGTTACGTAGACCATTGCGTACCTTTCAGTAGCCTTGTAAATGTAACGAAACCCCTTAAGACTCTGGCACCCGAGACCCTCAATGCTGTTTCTGAGCACCCGTTATTACGAGTGTGTGCACGTTAAATGTAATTGCTTTGAAAACGGGTTACAGCTTAATGGATATAGAGTTCAAGTAACATTGTTTTCTTGGTATCGAGCGAAACAAACCTTATAGTTATTGATACATTTGCTGCTGCTACATATATAGGCTGGTCTCGCTTTACGTCGTTTGACAAATAGTTCAAAGCTAGTTTCTAGTAGCGTGCTTTGTTCTTTACTCATACGATTTAATGCAATTCGTAAGACAGGAGATTCGTACATGGACTTACAAACGGAAGTCTTGAGATCTAAACTTATCACACTAAATTAAACATAGTGTTTCCGCCATTCTTACGTTTCCTTAATTTGGCTAATTACTAACATAAAGTTACCTGTACGAAGCAGAGCTCGCCTTCCCCCAACTTTTCAATATTTCCATAATGACCAGGTACAGCAGAACAGACTCTACTTGGACTTTTGGCTTGTTGCTGACACACGTTTTGCCTTCGGGCACGAGTTTCAATTGGATAATTGCTACCGCTAACAGTTGGTGTCGGTCGGCGGAACTAGGTTGCAAGCTTGTTGGCACCAGACTTTGACTTCTTTCCGGTGGAAAGTTTTCGCACCAGAACACCCAAACGTCGACACCGTGATCGATTGACTTGCCGTCGGGTCCCAAGTGACGATGTCTATCGATCAATTAGTTATATAAACCTTTCACCTCGTGTCGTCGACTGTCGTTCGAATGGCATCGTACCAGACTAGATGCAACTTTCCGGTCGGTTTCGAGTAACTCCTTTCGACTAACCAGAATCGTCATGATCGTTTGCAAACTTTTGCGCCCGTCGATCGACGATGGAAATTCAAATCAAATGAGTTTGCATTTAATTAACCGACGGCAGTGCAATCGAGCATTCGAGTTTAGGGGCCTTTTCTGCATTTTTAGATTGCAGATTGCTTTGACTCCAATATCCAAAAACGATGCATTTTTTTATCTATTGACATAAATGCAATTCGGTTCCATTCCTCTCCTTTATCAGCTTCGGGTCAACAAAAATGCCTAGTCGAAAAAGGTATCCTGGCTTAGAGGATGCAGCTTAATTGGATCAGCCTTTTCGTCTTCCAACGTCGACTTCAATTTTGCGTCCTTCCGGTGAATCTCACTTTACTAGTATTTTTTTTTATTGTTTTTTTACGTTCTCTTCTGGTACTCTCGAGGATTGTGTTGAGCAGCGAGGGTAATGTGCATTTTTGAAAAGTTGATCACGTTGGTCACACCGATTTTCCAACCTTCCGACGACAACGACGATAGCGTGTGACAGGATAAATACATGCGAACCAACCTCAAGTAGCAACGTGAAATAAACTGATCCACCCGATACCTTTCCGTCTGCTTGGAGTATTTTCACCTCTATTGTTTCTCATGAAGTTTGTGAAAAGCAGAAAACGAATCAAGCTATGTGATGAGTGGCAGCCAGAAGAGTGGAGATTTGTTTATTTCGACAAAACTCATTTGTACCGATTCTTAAGATTATTTTCTTGCAAAACCCATATGCATTTTCCACCATCGGATGCGACGTCGATTTTTTGGTCCGCGCATCGTGTGCACCTTCGCTTTCGTGACTTTCTGATTCTGTGCATTTTTACTTTTTGACATACAGAAAATTGATGCCACTGCTTATACGAGGGTTGCCTTTAATGTTTCGGGATTAGAGAACAGCTTAAAGCAAAACAAATATTAATCATCGAAAATCACTTTATAGTTTTTCAAAATATTCCCCATGAAGATATACACAATTTTCATGCAGTTGAACCAATCGTCGAAGAACTTTTTTCTCTATTATTTAGGTACTAAACTATGAGAGATTGTTGAATTATGTGGGATTCAATCCAACGCAATTTTTTTTTTTTCATTAAATGTACATGCAGTGACGACCTTCTCGAAATTCGTCTTTGAGGAAACTCTGACCACGATTGAATTCCCCAAACCATCGATAAACACTAGTCCTAGATGGAGCTTCATTATCAAAAGTTGAATTGAGTTCATTCATGCACTGCTGTTGAGTCAATCCACGTCGAAAGTTGCAAAAAAAAGTCGCACGAAAATGTTCACGATTAAATTCCATTTTTGGGGGCAGATGTAACTTTAAACTTAGTGTAAAGTAAATAAATAGCACTGGTATGGTAAAACTTTCTGAGTACGTAGAATCTCAAAAACGTCTAGCTTTACGATACAGCTGTTAGTTAACAGTTTGCATCACCAGGTTTGCCAAATCCCGAAACATAAAAGGCAACCCTCGTATTTTCCTTCTACTAGCTCCAACCGAAAGGAAAGGTTCTTGGTAGGAGTAGCATTTGAACGCTCGCAAAACTTAACTGCAGGGTAAACAAACTAATCGTCTAGAACTCTAGAAATTACACCGACAGCTGTCATCAGGATCTGTGTCAAGAACTGCCGGTACACGAGTATTTATTCTGTGCGCTTTCGAGCAAAACTTGGAGAACATTTTACATCGCTTTGCAATCACGGTCCGGAATGGGTTGGATAAGTAGATTAGGTCAGGCAATCTGTAGATTACCTTCCCTTCAAACGAATGCTACACGCTGCACCATGTGGAGTCACATCTTACTCTCGTTTATGATACTTTTCATACACGGAGTACGTGACTTTAAAGCCACTTTAAATTCACCTTTTTGATCAAAGATTTTTGATTAATTTGAAATTACCCTAACCGGATCCAACGGTTGCAACATAAATGATGGTAACAGGTGGTGAACTTTTTAGGTTTTCTTTTTTGCAATGAAAAATTTCTACAACAGTCTTGACACAGTCTGCATTGTGAGAAGACACTTTAATTTGACCTATTTTGTAGTATCCCTCCATCGAAAAGCAATATATTTATTGCTCCACACAAGTGGCAGTACATGACAAACATCGCGTCGATTAAAATAGCAAACTATTTAAACCACTGGTTTATACCTGGGGCAGGATGACTTATAATATATTGCTCTTCGATCTCTATCGAGCGATCCTACGTAGGGCACCGAGGGTTAAAGACAAAATTCCCCGGTTTTTCAACTATTAACTATTTATTAACTCCGGTAAATCAACTTCATTCCACATATTTTTCAAGGCTCTTTAATACTGCTGCGAGAAAACATTGCTCAGTGGCACAATCGTTGGCGGTTGCAGCTACCTTGTGGTATGATCGTCGGCTAACAATTCAAACTACACGTCTACTGCACTCGCCCTTCCATCACGGTTGTTTATCACTCATGAAGCTGGTAAATTGCCTGTTCATACTACCCAAACAACAAAAAACTCAGAATTTCATTTATCAGAATGAATATTAATTGCTTCATTCGCCAACGCACATGGACCCTGCAGGGCTTCCAACTAATCACTTCGCAACCCAGCAGCTTCCCATTTCCATCCTCGATACGACAACAAACCACGAGAAAATAGAGGAGGAGTGCATGAAGGAGAAGTGTGTAATGCGGGCCCATTACACAGACTTCACTAAAGGGTAAAAGTCACCCAAAAAGGAAAATACCATCAAAATAATTAAAATATCATCTCGTGTTTATGGCTGACTGCATGTGTGATTTTGGTGAGTTTTGATTTCCTGCCAACTGTGGTAAATTCATTGTTTCCATCCACTTAATATAACCTTAGACTGAACTCCTCTTACAAACAGATACAGGGCAATCGTGCCCAACGTAAAAAAATTGGAAACCAATGATGGAGGCAGTTGAACACCGATCGATTGAAAATGTTTAATTTAACAACCAATGGAGGAACACTTCTCAAACAGAGGTTAAATTTATTAATTCATTCTCATTGTCTGTGGAGGTGCTCCAGAAATCGAACTTGTTTTATGCATTTAGCAAACGCAGCTGTATTGATCAATGCAACATTTTTCAGTACATACGTGGAATGAAAAAAATACCAAAATGTCTCAGAAATTTACATTGTGTTCGGATTGCAAGCAAAATGCTAGAAAAATATCAAAGCCAAATTTTCTCAATCATTTTTCCGATTTTACAATGGGTGAGAAACTAAGCAAAAAGTCAAAATACCACATGGTTTTTTACGATTTTTCAATTATTCAAATCCCATTACTCTTGCCACCGTTACTTAGCGCTCATTAAATCCGGCAGATGGTTCTCCAGTATTCACAATCCTTCTTTTTCGTTGCTTGTGGCATACCGGTGATTTTGAAAGCTGGTTATTTCCATGCGAAAGCTATTCCATTTTCTCACGTACATTTTATTACTTCCACTTTTTTCGTCTTCTTATAATCAGTAATCGTACTTTCCTGCTATTGCTTAGCAGTTAGAAAGAAACGAGCGTCTAGAACTTACTTACTCTTCTTCGACCGTCTCCTGTAGCAGCCAGTAGTTTCGCCTTCAGACTTTTCAAAACTGGAGCGCTTTGCTAGGTTATCGTCGAACGCTTAAGAAGGTTTCCATTTGCTGGTTCAACATGAAGTTCTGTGCGATCGGACCGAGTGTTCGCGGTTTTCCTTTTGGCAACAGCTGTCTCTATTCGTGGGCTGCCACCAGACGAAAGGTTAACGCTAGGAGAAATGTTAAATGAAAAAATACGTTAAAATAATTAAATTATAATCATGCCCAAGAAGGGAGAGTCGTAGATGGAAACCCCCACAAGCCGAGTCGAAGAACAGGATCGTAAAACGATTCAAATTTTCGCTTCACTTTCGAATGCGATGCCACTTTACTCGGACGAGACTCATTTTTATGAAAAATGTGAGTTTAATCCCTGTTGGAAAAAGGCTATTAAACTAAAGTCGAGAACAATGGGGAAAATCTTAAATCTACGATTGCAGCTGCAACTGCAGCTGATGAATTGTAAATCGCGATAGATTTCCCAAACGAAGCAACGTGGGAGCAGATTGGGATCAAAATTCACCTACGGTGACGTCTGATCCCAGAACAATCTCTTAATAGGTAGTAGGAAGGAATTATAATCATAAAAATATCCAACAGCATATCATGGAAAACATTAGGCGTTGCAGAAAATTTGGACAAAAGAAAACCCATCCTTTTCTCCAAAGGGAAACTCGTCCCATCTGGATACGAGAATTAAAATATAACTTAACTTTTTCCGTTTTGCTATTATTTTTCTTGTTCCTCTCCAATGAAGCAGAGTATCTTTCAACGGTTATACAACAAGAGTGCCATTTTCACTAGACAAACCAAATTTTTCTTTCACTTCTTTCGAGTGGGAAATGTTATTTAATTTATTGAATGGTAGATTATAGGAAGATTCCTTGGGAATTGGTAACGGGAGAGTGTGAATAGAAACGTGATGCGAACAAAAAGAAAGACATTCCATGGAGTCCGTTACTCCGGTCATCAACGAAGGGTAAAGCTGAGATGTACTATTTACAAATGTACTACACATTTGTCATCGTTAAACCGTAGCGTGGTCAAAGGAAATGTAATAATTGGATGGAAAAGGAGAAGCAGAGGTTGGACGGTTTAGAGGGAATCCTAACGATCAGTTGAGAAGACGATTGGTAAAAGAATATTTAATTCGGAAAAGGCTAACTTATGGAACAATCTTTTCAAACCAATTTGACTAAATTGGACGAGCCCAGAGCGTCTCCGGGGAAATTTTATTTGACACTTTCTTCGTGGGTCATTTGGACACTTTGATTGTTTTCTCTACGCTTATTTTGAATAAGAAAAGAGGAGAATAAAACAGATTTATTTTCCTCCGTGTTTTGAGATCGATTCTCAGAACCAAGAATTCCATTTTTAATTGTCTTTTTCCTGGCAAAAAATCTCTTTCACTTTAACCGATCCTTGCTCGACTTGATCAACCTTCCATCCATAAATTTTGTATCCTGAAGATTTTGTTTTTTCATGTTTTAAACCTTTGACAAAAGTTATCAACTAGCAATAAACTCGGACGGTGGTTGTAATGATGAAACGGATGTATCGATAGAAGGTTGCGTGAATGGGACTTGTCTACGTATTTAAATCCTACACTATGAGGAAAACTCAACATCAGGAAAACTATGTCTATTATACAAGACAAACTTCCTCCGATTCAAGTGAATGTAGAGGGCTACAGGGACAAAAATTTGCTCGATACCCTTCATTAACTGGAAAAGTTTTCTTGCAGGCTCCTTTCCCTCCATTTTTCGCTCCTTACGGGTTTTCGAGCACCCAGTGAAACAATGGCGCCAGTACCAGAACTGATGCTGATGGAAGGGTAACATTTTCCTAAATGTTGTCATTTAAGCATAATAGTTTAGCTTTATTTTTGACAACCACCCATTATGTGCCGAAGAGCCAAAGTTCGAAAAAGTGATCGTCGTTAAGCTCTTTTATTGCCTTCTCGGTTTCATCGAGAAACCCGAGGCCTAGATCACTGGAGCGACGTACGTTCATATAAAAAACACATGGTAGGACGTGCCCATCCGGCGACCAAATCAATCGGGAGTAAAGTTCAAAACGCAAATATTTAATCGAAATCGTTGGCAAGTTTCACGGAAGCCACATTAGTGGCATTATAATGTACGCCCTCTACGGATTTCAAGTGACTCAAGCAATCGATACACATGCACTGATAATGTAATGAAATCCGGGGGTCAAACACGCCATCGTTCGGTCCGATGAAAGTTGAACGGACTTGAAATGAGGTCAAATTTTTGGAAATCTGGTTTAAATCGCTCGCTGTTGCTAGCTGAAAATTAACCTGTTTAAACCCAATTTTTGTTTTTCAACAACCTGCTTCAATTGTTCGCAAATAAACCAGATCTGATCTTGATAAGGCTCATCTCGCAAATGTTGTTTCTGGAACTTCAGTTCATCATCAAGTCAATCCAAACGATTCTAAATTAAAAGATAGACTCAATAACTGTGTATTGGTTATTAAGAAGCAAAGGTTAATGTTAGAACAACTTATGCAATCATATTCAAACTGAACAGATTCAACAAACTAAAAAAATTAAAAAATCGGTATGGTTTGCTAACAATGAAGCCTCAATGTCATATTGAAAGGGTGGAAAATCCCTACTGATTGCATATTTCTGCCTCATCAAACACTTCTTAGAATTTTGCTAGTGATTATGCTGATGTAAATTAAAGTTAAGATTAACACCTCTCATAATTGACCGGACCAAAACTGAAGAAGTGATAATTCGTGCAGCACACGCAGTTGTAAGAAACAACAAAATCCTCTCACTTCTTGAGTTTTACGATAAAAATGTTCAAGCAGATGCCTCCATATTCTTTGAGAAATATTCTTTAATTGTAACAGCATTCAAACAATCTTCATGTGGAGCATCCGACTGTGAACGGGTGTTTGATGATTTATGTTATTTTGGCCGCGAAATTTATAAGAAAACTTTTTCCCCGACAGCGTTGGACTATTGGGGTGAGTTCTTGCAAAGTTTATGGCATCCTCCAGTGTGGTTCATTTGAACAAAAAAAACGGTGGACTTTTGATAGGCAAAATAAAAACCGTACGGGGAGAAAAAAAAATGTAATATTGAAGAAGTTTCACGTTCCTAGCGCTCAGTAGGTGAGAAAGAAATGAGCAGAAAAAGCCAAAAAAAGTTGATTTGCGCACGAAAAGAAGACATAAAAAAACTCAAATGTTTATGAGGCCGATTATTAGTGGTGTCATCAGGGCTTGAAGACTTTTTTATGCGTCATTTCCACTTGAAAAGCCTTCGGGCAGAGTCATTTCGTTCGTTAAGCGAGGTCAAACCTATATCTAAGCGTTAAAACCTTTTTTCTTAATTTCAATTGCCCAACATAATCTGCCCTGAAGCAACAAGTCAACTCCTATCGGACTGGTTGTTACAAGAAAAAACAGGACCTGACGGCCAAACAGTAACGAAATTATAGTTTAAACGCTTTCGAATGGAGTTTCCAATGGTTATCAGCAAAAGGGTTGTTGTTGTTTTGTTTTGTTAACTTTATGCTTATTCAAAGTCCAAAACAAAACTTTTTATGAAGTATATTTCCACATAAGAAAGGACGGCAAATGGTAAATTTAATGCATAGCAAAACTATGCTGAAGGACCAAACAGAAAAAGAACATAAAGATGAAAAGTGCCTCAACCAATGCTTGAAACATATTTCTAGGTAATCCACAAACTTTTATGTATCTCTTTCAACAGGTTACAAGCGCCAACGAACAGTAAACAGCAAGTTTATCGCCTCAAATCTCTTCCGTCAACAAAAATACACTAAACGCTCAGTTGAGAAAAGCTATACATGAAGAAAAAAAAACAAGAGTATACTAGAAAAACAATCTGGAAAAATCAGACTTTCTAGAAGCGAAACGCCTCGAACGTGAAGAACAAACACGCCATAGTGACGAAAGCCCTTGAATTCTGAAAAATACCAAAAACAATCCCCGATCACCAAAAAACATCAACGCCAGTGGACGGAACCAAAAGGGAAGCAGAAAAAAGCGTTTATAAAGGACGAGAAACCTCCGAACAACCGCAAAACATGTGCCAGGGGGGAATTAATGCGGTGAAAGAAGACAACGCTTCCGCAGGATCAACTCAAAAAAGAGGACAAAAAAAGGAAAAATACAAAATATAATCCACCACCGACAGGTAACGGAGCATAACAAATAGGAATTAATTTCCTACCAATTCGTCAAGTTCGTCTCTTCGGCAAAGTGTCACCTGAAAAAACACAAATATCAAGGATGGAAAAAATGACTCGTGATGCTCGTCACTATGGCAGGTAAGTGGTAAATCCAATCCAATAAATTTGAACCATGAAGAATGTTCTGGTTCCGTAGGGTATGATTTATGATTATGTTTCTTTCAAAGTCTTGGATGCAAAATCTTGTGAAATTTTATAAATGTGAGTTTCATGTGAAATTAGAAAGTTCTATCATTTATCTTACGGACGATACCTCTCGATTGGACGCGTTGCTTATTAATACTTAAATTACAGACAGCTTAAAATGCTTTAAACAGTTTAAAAAATTAGCCAAGACTAGACCTAAATTCACTTATGAGCTCTCAACAATGTGACTGGCAAAGGATTAAACAACGCCAACAAGCAGTAAAAAAAGGAAAAATTCGAATATAAACACATATTGTTTTGCCAAAACGTTATCAAGTGTACAGATTCATTTCAATTTATTCAAATTTAATTATATGCAACACATCGAGCAAAAAAGAAAGGAATGAAGGTAATAAAATTTACAAAAGGAAATACTTTGCTAGGTTTACCTTACAATCACTATGCTGTCTAGAATTTTCCAAAAAATCATGCAAGTATAGAACTCTCAAATGCGCTTCATGTAGATTAACCATAGTAGTTCATAGGGATCGGAATAAGGATCTTTAAAAGCAAAAAAACGGAAGGAAGAACCTTCAAATCCCCGCAGGGCACTTAAAATAGGTTGCTAACGTAATGTTAGTTTCTTGCCATGCGTTTTCCATCCAAAAAATATGGTTGGATTCTCGATCCATGGAATGAACGAGGAAACTTTTTTCCCTTTCGCAAGGTTTGGAAGAAATCGTCAGCGATGGAAAATTACATTATCCGTGCATTGAACATGTCATCCGGAAAATGCACTTTTAACAACGGTGGGTCGAGTGGGCGGGATTCCGGCTGCTTATCGCGCCTCCCGAAGGGGTAATTTCACCAAATTACATTTATTTACATGTCCCACGGTTTTTAGAGTGCTGTACGGGTGCTATTTTGAATGTGTTGGAATATTCCCCCTGCACGTTAAGTTCTGGTTCCGTTAAGTAGGGCTAACGAAAAACCAACCACTTGCCCCCACGCAGCCACGATTTCCCGCACAGTACAACAGTAAAGCTAATACAGAGTTGTGGTCACGTCACTTCAGGAACTCGCACTTCCGTGTGTTTATGTCTGTCTGCTTATCGGATCGCGAACCTCATTTTCCATTTGGGCCTGTAGCCACAGTCCCATAGCCTCAGTTTTGGTTCGCGATGCGAACAGACGAGAACCACGTTTTCTCGCGGAAAAGCACCCAACGACAACACGCGGGACCGTTGTCAACAGAATCAATTAAACTGAACCGATTCGGTCAGTTCCGGAGAGTTTTCCGCATTTTTCGTGAAGTCCCAGAAAGAGTTGGATGCCAAAATAAAGCAATCATACCTGCCTCTTTGTAATTACCACAATGTACCTACTGGTTTTGAATTTTCGAATTCAATTTCGAACGATTCTGCATGCAAGCGGATTCGATTTCGATAACGAGAAGGCATTTTTTCCGGTTTGCTTCCGAAATTAAAATTCTATTGAGTCTGCTTATGATAGTGTGTAAAATAGGAGAGGTCCGATTTTTTCGATGGAAAAGAAGTCGTCGTCTCCCAAATGCATTCTATAACTTGTGATCTGTTTATATGCGGGTAAATAGTGTGTAGTTTAAATGGTTTTACTCTTGAAAGCGTAAGGTCTCAGCCCACAGGCGCACAAGGTTGACAAAAACTTATTTTTCAATGCTTTACGTCTTCAATGTCCATGAAAGGACAACAAGAAGTATGAAAAAAATCCTTCCCTTGAATGCATTTTGAATTTCATATTTCATTGGACGATTTCTTCGTTTGCGTCGTCCAATCGGGAAAATCGATTCGAGTCGAAACTTAAATCCAGCGTGACGTTGGCTTCAATAACCAAAAGCATTAAATTTTGCGAGTGGTCTCTCAAAATGTGCCCCTTTGACCAATATTAAATCCACACACATACACACATACACGCGCAGAAGTACGTGGCTACATACAACACAACAACCAGCTGTACGAAACTGGCGAAAAATGGTGTACCTCGAGAAATAATTGACGGCCACGAAGCCTCATAAACTTGTTTCCCGCTTTGGTCCGTTTTACTTCACGCTGTCTCATACCTTTGCTTGAAAATTTTCATTTGCTATTTCGAGCCAGCTTCTCCCCCACAACCCATCTGCCTGCTTCGGCTCCCTAAGGGTCAATGTCACGTTTTCGGAGCTCGTTATTCATTAACGATTTCATTTGTTGTTTAATAATCAAATAATATTTTTTAACAAAAGAGCTGGCCGACAGGACCGAGGACTAGGGGTTGGGAGCTTCTCCCTTCGGGAAATGGGGAAATAGTTGCGGACGATTATGGCAGACATACTCGTGAAAACACATTCGGGGGAAGGCTGACGCTGATTCTGCGCCAGAAGGATAGAACATGGGCGCTCGTGCTTGCAGCGCGGAGCAGTATAGTGCTATGTGATTGCAATATTTTTAACCCCGTCTGAACCACATACCAGCACATACACCAGTTTTACCTGGGATTTCGTGTGCCTGGTGGGGCGTAAAATTATCGCACGGCGGTCATAAAAATAGGAATGGACTGCAGAATTGATAAAAAATTCTCCCGATTGCTAACAGCTGACCGAGTGCAGAATGAACCGAATCTTTAACCTTAGCCAGAGCGATGTAGGCATAAAATTATACATTTTACTAAACTTAAATAAAAGCAATGTGAACAAATCGCTAGAAGGAATAAGTTTCATATATTTCTAATCTGGTACAAAACGAGATAAATATTGAAGGTGCCAAAATTTGAAACAAAACTGTCTCGGTCGTCCTGATTCAAACGATCAATCGGTAGAACAAATTTTCGTTTGCAGCTTAGCAACACCGGAAGAGCTTTCAAACAATCGTTCCTCACGTAATCGTTTCCTGTTCGACGAATTACGAATGATACAGAACCAACACATTCATGCCCATCGATTTAATGATTTTCAAAGACCCTCGAAACCAGTGACGTGAGTGGCTTTAATTAAAATCCTGCTTCCAAGAATAACGAGTTATTTTGTAAACGCTGGAGAACCAGTACCAAACGAATGTGTTCCCTAGGCTCCCTCGTTTGCAAAATGCACCTCGTTTTGGTGCATTTGGCATTTGCAGACCATATTAATACCACTTCAGTGTAACGGATTCGTTCGATCGTGACTCCTAGCGTCCAATTGTTACTATGCAGACCATGCAATGCGAAAACTAGAAGCCGAAAAGCTTACCGGCATAGGAAATTATATTTTCGGTAAGCTCTCGGAAAGAACGAAAGAAAGCTCTCGAATCGGTCCTCATGCGCCTGCTGGAGTTTATAATCTTTCGGTGATGAGTCGCGCCGTGACAACAATGTTCGACTTTCCATCACCAACGTCACAAACGAGATGTGCTCTACACATTCATCCACACGCGCCATACGTTTCTTTGTGTTACTGAAGGGTGCGTGAGTGGACTTTGTGCTAAATACGTCCAAACCACTCCGTCACCAAATTCGGAGCACGCATGAATACATAATTTGATAAATTAATCCATTGTCCGCCTTCGACAGTAGAGGCGAATGTATAGAAACCGACGTCTGAACAGTCTGCCTAAGGCCAATAATCCGATGCACTCGCTCTGAGAGTCAACAGAGACTACTGCATCGATGGTTGACAGGAGACACGTGGACCTGACTAAAGGCACGACGTCCTAGAGCTCTGAAGTGTTCTTACCGGACATCAGTTCTTATGAGACACCAGTTGATTAGAAATAAATCCAGCTCACAGTGGAGCTGATTTTGAATCACTAAATTATCGTTAGAAAAAGTTGGCTTTTGCACCAAACGTTGATCGTAGAGATGAAAATTAACTCGTAAATTAAATAAAACATAATGAAACTAACCCCCAATTTCAAATGGATTTCTAGGTAAGGGTAAATATTGAAAGTGATTAACAGTGTAAAAAAAAAGTGTAGTGTTTTCAAGAAAGAAAAAAAAAGTGGCAACAGGAACACTGGGCCAAATAGATAGGTTCAAACTTGACGTATCATTCAATAAAGTGGTCAGATGTATTACAAACTCGATTCCAACCATGATGCAGCATACACTTGTTTAGCGAAACGAACACAATGACGAACTTTATCGATGTTTCAATGCATAACTTTAAACTTCACACGCTTTTAAACTGATAAAAGAGCATACACTTTGTTTCATATTGTATACGTTGTTTGTACTTTGTAGAAACAACGCGTTTAGACTATCTGGTTGCTCCATTGCTATAAATTTTAACAAAAACCACTTGGCACACATTCTACCATAGAACTGTATAAATAAGAGCAAAATGAAATTAAGTCTTGGGGGTGCCCATGGCGCAGCGGTAGCGCAAGAAAACACCACGCCATAGGTGTGGGATCGAATCCCGAGTCTGGCACCCCCCGGTATTACGAACGGCTGACCACCGATCTAATAATATACCGTCTATCGGTCACAGTAACTCTCTTCGGAGAGAGGCCTTGTCCCACTTGGGGATGTTGAGCCACATAAGAAGAAGAAGAGAAATTAAGTCTATCTCTTGTTCCTCGCAATTAAGTTGGGTAACTAATTTGTCGCGTCCGCAATCCGAAACAACGATCCGAAACTTCGCGCTTGAACAGGCAATCAAAAAAAAACTTGAGATACGCAATTTAAAATAGATCGAAATATTGTTTCCGATGCTTAATCGAATTTGAATATCACACCCTCCTGAAGATATGATGGCGAGCAAATAGGCCCGATAAGCGCTATAATCCAGCATTTGTCCCAATATCATAAGGTGTTCCTTTCCTCATCACCTGTAAAAAAGGTTTCTCCTGAAGCCGAATTTAATCCTAGCGTATTAAAATTTAGTATGAAATCAATTACGTCCCTTTCCGGTTCAACAACGTATGCTGGGTATCACAAACCAACGAAAGAACCAGGATGACTTTGGAGCCGATAATTATTATAGCTACAACTTTGAAAGCATGCTGCTGGGATGCTGGTAGAGCATAAAATCTATTCCAATAGTTGCAAATATCCCTCGGCTGAGTTCGGAATATTGTGGATCTCTTGTAGGAATTTTCGACATCTACATCAAATCGGTCAGAGTCTTCATATGCAGCAGTTGTCAGTAATTCCGGAAGGGTATGTCGGAAATTAAGTTACGTAACTCAAGAGCAGCTTTACGGCCAACAAAACCAGGATCCCTTTGGACTAATTGTAGCACCGAGATCAATATAATGCAATACAATTAGTTAGTGTGTGGTTGTGAGTGTGCCTATGGAAGGCATACTTTATGGTGACGAATAATAATTTAGAATTAGGAAAACTTCATAAAAGAAATTCAAGTTTAAACTTAAGGATACCTCGAAAAATGATGTAAGTTTTGCAGACTCTTCTTTAAAGTCTATAATTTCTTTTTAATTTTATTTAAACCCATAGGAACAAGTACAGTAACGAATATCCTTAATCTCACAAAATGAACTAGAATTGCTTACTAAGCCCACGGATGATCAACCTATCACTGTTAACGGTTGGTCGGAATCAACACCGTTAGTCTTTGAAGCCCATTTCTTCGTCCCAAAAAAACTCCTCAATGTGTATCGGTCGATACAGTGTGACGGGATTTGCCCAAACAGAGCTAACCGGAGAAAATCGCAGACTGCTGAGTCAGGAATTTAAACACCATAACTAATTTTAGCTACGTTAGCAACCAGAAACTAGACAAGCTCTTGTTGCCTTGGTCATCAGCGTTTTGTACGACGTTTTGGAATCGACCTTTTGAATGGCAAGGGAAAGGATGGTCGGTATGCATCGTAACGCTACCGTATCATGATTGAAATTGTTCTAATCGCCCACAAAAACCCAATCCCTCTGGTGTTTGTGGGAAAATGTAGCAATCCCAAATGTAGAATAAGAGTCAATGCTTGAGACTAACGTTTTCTTCTTTCTCATTCCCTCAATAACACAGCTCTCGTACGACAGGATCCCTGAGGATTGCGGTAACAAACTGGTTCAATGCACGAGACCGCTGCAAGTCCTATCCACCACAACGGAACTGTCGTTCGAGGAGAAGTGTCAAAATAGAGGAGCTGGATAAACTATGCCCGTAAGTAAAGTCAACCATCGGACACTTTTCACCACTTCGTACGCGATAAATTCAATCAGATTTCATCTGCGATCTATGGACTTGGAATTTGTGATTTGTGGCCACACTGCCCGAACGTTAATAAGTATGCTTTCCAATCCTGTGGTGGACTGGATCATGCCAAAATATCCAACGATCCTAGGACGCAAGTTACTTTTCGTCCTTGCATGGAGTCTGTAAAGACGATTCAAACGGTAAAGCACGATGAACCATGGGTTTTTATCAGTCATCGTAATACAGATACTGTTTACAACATCAAGCCCATCATACACTCAAGACCGCAATCTGCAACACTAATAGGTGGCTCTTGCATATACTCACGTGGAAATGTATGTTGGACGAAAGAGCTAAAACCGCAGAACGATCTGACCCGGTGCGGATGCAGCTGAAGTTTGCACCGCATGGTCGTTGTTTCGGTTTTCAAACATCGTCCTGGACCCAAAATAAACTTGGTGACTCGCTTGGCCGGAACCCCACCGAACACAACCGTGGCAATAACAAACCCAGGTCGGTTAAAAACGACGACCCGAACCGCCTCATCGTCCGGTTTGTGACCGGAAGGGAAAAACAAAATCGGGCAGCCGGAAACCGGAAAAGCCACCTCCTGTGGTTCGGTAAAACTATTCTGTCCTGTCGTCGGGCTCATTCAGGCACAACTTCCCAAAACTTACCCTCCCTAGTGGTCCACTCGCATTCGCTTGGCGTGATATTATTCGAGAGTAAAACCGGGGCGAATAATTAGAAGTGCCAAACTTTTCTAATTTAACATTTCAACACATTCAGCCGGAAGGGCGCGCTCGTGTGGTATGCGAGGGAATGCGTGTCTGCTCTGAGCAAAAGATTTTCCAGCTGGAGGAAACCGAAAAGAACTGCAATAAAACCACATCGGATCACACTAATCACTAGATTCCATCCTTAACAAGTAAAGCGACAGCTATGGGATGCCAAACTTTACGCGACAATTGAACAATGGGAAGTCGCGTAAGCTACGGGTGGCGATTGGAATTCGTAAGACGAATGTTCCATGTTTACCTCGGCTTGGATGTAATGATAGTCATTCATCAAACAGTGACCAGACATTCACCGCTCAAACCCAAGAATTCGTTCCCCAACCTGGAAGAGATGTGTTGATGGGAATAGTTTGCGCGTCAATGGAACGGTATGGCAAGTTTCGGCAGTTTCGACGCAATGTTCCAAAGTCAAAAAAGGTTTAACATTTAACTGGTAAGCTGGCACATGCTTCTAACCGAAAGATCTAGCAGCACATCCTAAGTGCTAAGCAAAACAAGGAATCTAAATTCCTTCAAATTTACACAATATTAAACAATGTTCCCCACAAATCACATTTGGCATCAACAAGAGTTTTTGTGTGAAATAATAAAAAATTCAGAAATCCTTTTAGCCAGTTTTCCCAACTTCATGGATAGTCCAAACTCGTCATTAGAAAATATTTGTGACGACTCATTAATTCCAATCAATCGATATTTTATGATGTGGGCTTCTCCGGTCATATGTGACTGCACACCAAAACCAATGAAATTTCAAAATTGAAAATTCCAGACAAATCAGAAAATGAACTGCCCCAAAATTTCATTCACGTTTTGTCACCTGTATTGGATCTTAAATATAGACTTCAAATTCTTTGCTCCATGAAAGCAAAAAACGATATAAAATCGAGAAATTTTATTGCACAATACGATTTTCCATCATACATATGAGCTAATAATTCATTCCTCACAAAGATACACGCAATTTGCAGTGATCTCCTTGCTGCAGAACATGAGATGAAGCAGAAGTCTTCGATACCAATGAAGCTAACGGATGAAAATGAAAATGGTCACCGTTACCAAGTTCAATCTTTTGCGAACAACATTTTTTCTCATAACGTTTTCTCCAAAACGTATTTACCATTCGAATGGCTACACTTCCCTGAATTTGTCGGTCGTGTGCAAAACGAGTCTTTACACTACGCTGAACGGTTACAATCTTTATCTAGCATCTCTGTCTATACAAAAGAGTGTCCAACTCACCGATGCCTCCCGAAAGGACATTTCTTCTCTCCTCTAACTGCAGCGATACGGAAGAGCCGTTTCCGTTTATTCTACCACAGCAACAAACTATTTCTATTTGTCGTGTGCAAATAAGACATAAATATATGTCATATCAACATAAATAAACATTATACAGCAGCATTCACCCTCAAAGTACGGCTAACATGAACTGCCCCTTCAAAGTCAATAGTACTTCAAAAATGAATTTAAATGAAGAACAGCTGCAAGGTAATTCCATTGTGGCCACCTCAACTTTCACACACTATAGGGCTTAGTCATCTGACAAATAGTTATCATATCAAAATAGATGAAATATAAATGAATGCATTTCGGACGTACTACCTGTAAGGTAAAATCGACGGGATCCTTACGTGTCGGGAGAAGCAACAAATATAAGCAAACTTCGAGTGAATCTTACCAAGCCTTCCCTAGGCCCAGAACACGTGAGAGAAGGGACACCTAAAGGGTTGTAATGGACGAACGAGTTCTATTCAAATTCCTCCACTCACACAAGGGCAACAAACAGATGTACTTAGTAAATACCATAAACCTCTGCTTAGCATCTCACGTTGGCAAGAATGTTCGAACCTTCCCGTCTTGACCTACACCAAGCGTTATAATAACGATAATACTGAGAAAGAATATCGACTTAAACAAATTGACCATTGTCCACCAACGGCCTAGGAAAGGATACAGATGATGCAAAACATAGAGAATGGAGGATGAATCCAAGCAAAGGAGGATTACTCTTTAAATCCTTTTGATAAACTTTTAGAAAAGAAAACAAAGCAAGGAACGATGCCATTTCAAACAACAGACCCTGGGAGCTGCAAGCACGATAAAAAAAGGCATGAAAAACGACTTTAGCACATCAATCAACAGTCAATTACACACTCGACCAATTCATATCGACGAGGAACATCGTTCAGGCTAACTATTTTCAAACGCATGTTCTTTCCGGTATATTTTGTATAAATAAATCTCTAAAATAATTTTTGATACGAGGTTTTGTTACAAACCATAGCAGAAAAACATAACACAGGCTCATATAGAACATACAAAAAAATGAAGAATTACCTACACACATACGATGTCTAAACCAGTATTAACGAACATATCCACCGAACGAAACGTAATGAACTTTTCGGTCCAAAATACCAGTCAACATTTTTCACAGGAGCAACCCAACCTGGCAACGATTCTGCGGATAAAGCTGATGCTGATGTTGGTGAAGCAGATTGCGGATGTGAAACACATCCTGACTTTTTACCCAGTCAGCCTTTCCCTTTAACCCTTTAACAGCGGAGAAATGGTAGAATACGCAATGCTGTACCTAACCCCCCACTCTCCGAATCACCTTCACATGGATCATAATTAAAACTGATGGCGAAAGCTGCTCGTTTCGGTTCGCTACAGCTCCTTCTTTCGTTACCGTAAAGACAAATCTTTAACGAATGTACCAGTTTTGGAGCCGATGTTCTTTTTTCATTTTTTGTTCTATTTTACTGCAAAGAGGGATTTTTGAGTTTCGTCAATTCCGTGCACCTGACCAGCGATGGAGTTATCCACTGCTGTCTCCCTTCAAAAAAGTGACATGAAGTTCATCCAGTTGAAATCTTCTTTCTGCAAAGTCTATCAGCTCTATATCTAGACTTGTCATAGCGAATAACAAAGTCCTCAGAGATTATTTCAAGTTACCGATGAGATTTTCGGCTTCAGCAATCCTCCCATGTTTTGTTTTCCTTCGTCGATGAAGGCATCATTTCAGCAAGACCTCAAATATCCAATGAGTTTGCCCGTAACGTCGTGTGATAGAATCACGCTAACACATTGCATAAGCAACAGGTGGTAGTTAATTAAGTCAGTATACGCAGGTTTACCTACAAGCTAGTTGGTAAACAAGAGGTAAATGCACTCAAAGTGCACCGTAGACAACTCGGACGTAAAAGATCGCCCTATTCCCAATAACCCTAAGAGAGTACTTTTTAGATGATTTAATTCCTTTTCTACGCTGCTAAGTCATATGACCGACACCATATTTTATTCCTTACTCAGATCTTTATAATTGATTGAAAGCTTGATTTGTGTCACAAAATCAATTTTCACATCTAGCTGCACAACAATTCAAAAGATATGCCGTACTTTTTCAAAACACAGTGAAATCTTTTCTTCTTCGAAAGGGGTCAACAAAATCCATCGATACTACTTTATGAAGTCTTCATCCCTGGGTGTCAAAGATTTGGCTTTGGTTTTATTTCCCCCCTTCTATTGCAGAAAGCGGCGAGACTAGCGTCATACTACCGATGGCGACAAAACGACTAGCCGACGCTCATTATACAATGATTCAATTTGCTCTAGTACCGACTCGTAGTCTGTGAGCAAACCATGGACATGGTTTTTGTTTTTTTCCTAGACATCCCCATTGTTCGTACAGCTTCCTCCGGTTGGCCTACTTTGTGGTGGAATTAAAACGAGAGCAGGCATATCGAAACCGTTACTGTAGCAACAAGGGTATGAGAAAAAGGCTGCTTTACTACCCTTTTAGCAGTAGATGGAACCGTTTGGGCGCCAATTTGACCTACTATTTTTGTTTTGATATTATGGCGTGAATGAGTTAGAGTTTGGTTTGAAAATAACACTGTTGGTCGAGACGTTGAATTACTTGGCATCAATTGTTTCAACTAAAATGGGAGAAGATTTGTAACTATTGTCCTATTTCGTTCGTTGAAAGTTGATTCAATGTTTTTTCCAGTCATCCTTGTTTAGCGTCACATTCATTCTACTAATCACTGCTAACCTTAATTGCCAAATACCTGAATGTTTCATTTTAACCAACCATATGTGCTGTTGTCTTTTTTTCCACACTTTTCTTAGCGATCTACACAGCGGACTGCATTGTATCCGCAGCTACACCCGACGCTGCATGAATATTCATCAGCGAGATCACTTCAACAAACTCTATCACGGCACTAATGAAGTGATACACGAAATACACAAGGAAGGACTGTCAGGAAGGCACGTACGTATTGTAATAATTATGCCAATGTGTTTCATTTCGTCTCTGTTGTTTTTTCTTTCCGTTTATTTTTTGTATGTTCTTCTCCATGTTTTTCTTATTCGAAGTATATCCCTTTTTTCTCATGCCATTTATACAGTGAATGACACAGTTAAACATCAGCTTACAATGATTTTTTATTAGAAGAAATAATTTTATTTGTATAAATCGCATCAATACGTTGCTAGTTCGTAGAAATTTTTCTAGCACTGGCAAATGACGAATAATGTAATTCTGTTTAAAACTTTTATATTGTTTATTTTAAAGTTTTGTTCACAGCTTCGGAAGTTTTTTCGAAGTCAAACTAAAGTTTATTAAAAAAAAACAACAAACTTTGCCTTTTTCATATACACACTGTGATCTTTCGTTAACGCCTGTGATTTATACCCCAATGAGATGCTAACTCGCATAAATCAGTTAACATTGTATCAGCAGGTTGATCATTAACAGCCTTCTACTCTAATTCCAATCACCTCCATTGAACATCAAGCAATCACGCTGATTATCCGGACGACGGTTTCCTCACCACAAAAGAGAGCAAAGGATAACGAGAAAAGCGAGAGACATTACAAGAGAATTCACTGTGCAGGGATAAAAATTAGGCAGTACCAAGCGGAAGTAGCTGTTTTTGTCTGGCGTTACTGCTTAATTAGCTGTAATTGAGCTGTTTTATATTCAAATGGCTTAAACGCAACTACTACCGTAACCACTTGCTGAGCGGTTGCTAGCCCATAAACATCATCATCAACATGGCAAGCTTACTGAGACTCGTGGTCGGGGAGAAATTCAATGAAAATGGATTACTGCCGTTTAGAAATAACCTCAACTCCTACACCATCCCAAGCGCAATGCTATTTTCTTTGCCTTTCTCCCGCATTCTCACGCTTTAAGCGCTTGTTTCGCTTCGTGCCATGTCCGACGCGGTTTAGCGAGAAAACTTTTCTTCATCAACAAATTGCCAGCGAAAGTGTTAGCCCTTGCAGCAGAATAAAAATGAGCGATCCGGGACTATTGTAAATCCGATGGACGACACGAATGGGGCTCATCGGGTTCATTTAGCAGAGAAGTTTTGCACCCATCGAGGGAGCTCTGGCTCTTATTTGTCGAGTAAGCAGGTCGGTGTCAGTCTGCCCTAGAGGATCAGCAACAGCATGGGCTACGCTGGTTGAAGGTAGCTATTTATCTTGAGAGACGATTCCTCAGGCGTTAAAAGAAATGCTTAGAAATAAATGGGAACATGCTTGACATATTAATGATGCTCTGGAATTTGAAAAACAATTGTGTACATTAGAACACACCAAAAGTTCAGTTATAAACACATAATGCGTTTAATACTGTTGATTTATAACACACAATATGAGTCACATGTTTAGCATAACTTCGTTGAAAAATCATTGTCGCTGTTTTAAAGACCTCAATTGCTTTATCCCAAAAAACTCACACAAATGAATGGATAATGTTCGACCAATACGTTTGCAATGCAGCTAAGCCCATCTGCATCAGATGGGCCTAGCGCCTTGTTTTTTTTTATTTTATATGTCAAATGAAAACAACCAGGCGCCTCCATTGGACAACTTCTTTTTTAAAGCCTTGCTTTTTGATTGTAGTTCCACCAATTTGAGTCCAATTTAGCATACTTATTATGATTTGTATCAATTTTCTCATAATAAGTTATGCCAAGAAAAATTTCATTCATACAAATATCGCCTCAATTTCGTAGACTTTGTGATGTAATGAAAAATATAATTTCGATCTACGTAAGATGGGCTTTTTCTCAAGGACTTACGGCATACCTCAGCAAAAGATATTCAATAGTATGCACTATGACTATGCAGGGTGTTTTGCTTTAAAAACTGGTTTTCGTTAGCAATAGCAGAAACTGAAGATTTGAGAGACTGAGAGCAATACTACCTTCTTAGGGTAGGAGGACGTGTGACAGTTTTCCACTCTCGAACTCCAACTGAGCGTATACGCCAAAACACAGACAATAGATCTCCAAAGGACAACAATGGATCCTGGATGGATCGAAGCGCCTTCGAAGGACAGCTCGTCATCAGATGCACGTGCTGAATCGTGCACCGGTAGCGATACACAAGCATTCCGGCGAGGCAAAACGTTGGATACTGCCAAGGGTTGTGAGGAAGGAAATCTTATCAATTTTCCCCTGATGATATCCTCCATTTGGGGCAGTGTCACGTAGCCGGTATCACACGTCCGCTCATGCATCAAAACGACGATGACTTCTCGGCGAGTTCTCCACCTGCGGGTGATGTGCTTGTTAGGGGCTGATGCACCTTCCAACTATAACCGATGTGTGTTGACTGAAGGAAGGACCCTTGCAAAAAGAGCAACTTTCACCGAACGACGATGCGGACGATGCGATGGAGTTAACAGAAAAATGTTTTTCGCATTCAACTTACCCCAGGATGACCTGTCGGACAGAAAAAGGTAAAACCCTTACCCTTACGTTGGCACCTTAAAACTGGATTTATATGCATCGAACCAATAATATGAAACCAATATTTCAAACTGTCACTTATGTCCACGTCTGCCACCAATATCTGAATGCGAATGATGCTCGTACCGATACTCGCGGGGAATGTGGGCCCAATTTTGGACAAAACCTCTTCGAAGTGCCCTGGCTTGCATCCGCCCCGGACGTTGCACTGGCCATGATAGAATTCTTTGGGACGTCGTGATGTATTGCATTTCTCCTAATGGATGTAGCAAAAGGCTTCCGAAACCGAATAACCTAGATTCCTCCTCAAAAGGGATTTTTCGTTCATATCGGGATGTTTTTGTGCGGGAAGTTGTATTGACGACGCAAAATTTGGAGCACGTACATTTTCCCGCATATAGCACGGTTAGCAGATCAACACATGAAACCATTTTACAATAAATGAAATTTTAACCTCCAAAACGAATCGCTGATTCAATAAGAAAGATTGATTACATATAGTGTAAATGCCTACCACACTGATCACAGATATGAAAACTTGGGAGGTTGATAAAAGATTGGATCGTGTACAAGACAACGTTTTTTAGTTTATTATCCTTTAGACGATTTGAACTTTCATTGTGATATATTAGCACATTTTTTACAAGAAACGTATAAAAGTGCAACTTTATTATGGTATTCTTAAACTTGCTTGCTCCCTAGACGGTAGCAATTGGCTTGCGTTTATTAATTGAAGAAATTTTAAACACTCGATATTAAAACAAATTACATTTTGAGACAAATTACATTCTGAGCATTGTAAACAATGACAAACAAATAATTGCTTCAACCATTGCTTAACTAATCAAAATACATGAGCAGTCATCAATTGCAATAGCCACCTTCTTGATCGTGAACAACAAATGATTGCCTCACTTTGGCACAAATTATGCTCCAGGTGGTGGAAACCATTGAAAATAAAAACTCCACCGAACCGTGCCACTATATGCCGAGAACTCTACAGGTTCACTGATGCGAAGGAAGTTGGAAAACAAACTCTGTTTTCCACGATAAACAACATTTTTTCCACTAAACGATCATCGAACGCCTGCCGTGTTTTGTTTTTCCCAACTCTAACGAAGTGAAACTGATTTTCCATGTCAAGTTTTGGCCACCCTCGCAACTAATTTGTGTAAGTTTGTTTCTCCGTTCCGCTCAATGGAAGTCGATGTTAAGGCAAGTTTCACTTCCATTTCATTTGAGCCGTGATTGGGCACGTCGAAGTCTTTCCTTCCTCCATAGGTACGCAGGAGAGGGTAGGAAACGGTAGCTGGATAAATCGGCAATTAGCAGTCAAGTTGAATGGGCTGAACATACGACCTTTTCTCAGCGAGGAACTTTCATCTAAACTCATGCTTACCACGTGCTAACGGAAATGGCGACGCGATTTTTTTCAGAGCAGAACGAGCGAAGAAAATCTTTCTCAGAATACCGGCAAAATAATGTATTTTCCTTGCGCATTGCGGAGAAGGAAATTTATCCATTTAGGAGTCTGGTTCAAGAGAGAAACTCATGCACTTTTCGTCTCTTTAATGAGGATAGCGGTAAATTTACTTTTGGCTGTAAGGGATTATCTGTTTAATTAAAACCGTCTGTTAGAAGCCCTAACAACGAAATAAAAAAGGATAACATGGCATCGAGAATATTCTGTCCTTGTTTTCATACAAGCTTTTAGGGCTTTTGGCATGTGTATCCACTAATTAGTAGACATTTTACGTGCTCGACTCGAGGCAAAAACATAACATCCTTATTCTACTCCCTTGCCTCTCAGATACATCGTGGAATAGTGCGAATTCAGTCAGTATTCCTTCGCTTAAAGCGAGCATGTTTCTTGCAGCATATTGGGTAGCCGAAACATAACAATAAGTTATGAGGAAGGCTTGTTGGTTACAATTATCTCAAGAATTTTGTTATCGTGAATTAAACTTGACAAGGAGAAGATTCTGTTTCCTGTGCTTTGAGGTTGAAAATATTTTTCATAGCACAAAACCGATGGTAATTTATTGATCTACTTATTTAGAGATGAAAAATGTTTGAGGAACCATTTCAAAAATTTGTATGCCATATACCGGCGAGTGTTTGAAATCGTCTGAGGAAAATGGTTATTTATTTTTAAAGCACCTCTTAACATCTCATATTTAGCCGTTAAAGTATTCATAAAAGCAGTCTAGTCTGAACTAAAATATGCAAAAAAAAAATGAAACAAATTAACCTCTTGAAGAAACTCGATCTATGTATGACTCGTCCAAATATCTGTGTTCCTGATTATGCAAACGATCAAACTTTCATCCTAAATCATCCTCTAGTCAATCATTCAGTACTTCCATCATCATGCTCTATGTCAGATGTGTCAAACTCATTTCATAAGCGGCCCGCATTTATACTTTTCCGATGATTCGCGGATCGCAAAGTTGAATAGAAAATTAACATGGTTCAGCAAAAATTGGTTTAAAAATGTACAAAATTTCACTTTCGATATCTTTCATGTACTTCTACAGTTTGCAAATTAAACGTACTCAGATGATTTAAAAAAATATGCAATTTTTTCGGTAATCAATTCTTAAAATAATAAATAATAATTCAAAAAATCATCAGTAAATTCTCGCGGGCCGCATCCAAAGTCTAAAAGGGCCACATGTGGCCCACGGGCCGCCAGTTTGACATACCTGCTCTATGTGAAAGTATCATGTTAAACACATTCAATCATGTCTTTCACTTTGAAGCATCCTCCGATTACCTCGTCAGACCACCTTCTCGTAGCTTTTTGCAGTAAACACTGTTAGAAATCATGACCCTCTTGTGCCATATTGTAGTTGGATCGTACATCTTTCTGTCCTTAGATTAAATTAAAACGATTATGAACGAAAATACACTACACCGAACGACCGGCACACTCTGTCCAGGATTTCATACTTGAGTGTTGGAAGGATGTCTAAACAGAAATTGGCTTTTCACATCATAAACCAGATAAAGTGATCGGCTTTCAAACACGCTCATTCCTTCCTTTTTTATTTCCAAAATGTGCCATTTCTGTGATGTCTTCGTTCTCCATATGCTTTCCGTGTTTCATCCCCGCTCATACCGCTATGTGTACATGAAAAGCTTAAACACAATCCATATCATTCCTTGTTGCAATGCACTCTACTCCGCTACTTGTCATGACATGTCTCTTTGCTTTCTGTGACCAAACGCAACGATCTATGTTGTCGATGAAAGGAAAGCACGAAACGGAAACGATTCGAGCTGCTAAACCTCATGCACAGACACTACAACTTTGCATTGCATGGACGAAAATCCATTCTAACCTTATCTTACCTTCTATTTCTTCTTTCTATTTCTGTTTTTTCTTTTGCTCCATTCGTTTCTTTACCAAAATACTTCCGATCCGGAATACGCCTGAAATGCCTTCCATATGAAATTTTCTCGGTGGGCTGCTCGTCATTTCCATTCCACACGGAGCAGACTTTCTTAGACATGCACCGTGTATGCGGCACGTGAAAAAGGACTGTGAGGTCTGTGCGAACAACTACCAGAGTACGATAGTGAAGAACGGCCAGGCAGCGGCAACCACAACGACCACATCGACGACGTTCCACCCGGTCGGTCCCACGATGGCGACACATCTGGCGACCACCCTGCGAAGCGGCCAATACCACACCGGTCATGACGTGAATCAGCAGCATCTCCACCATCATCACCAACATGACCATGCTGGACACGGTGAGCACCTGAAAAGCACCAAGCCAGTAGACGATGCCGAAGGGGAGCGACTCAAAACTGCGTGCTGGTCAGTGAAACGATTTCTTCTAAGGATTGGTAATTTGTAGGTAAATACCATTATAACCGTTATAAGCCTAAGAATCACATGAGCTAATTTAAAAAAATGCCTAGGCTTCCACTTTCTATACCAATTATCATCAATCATTTTTTAAACCGTTACCTTACGTGATATCTTCTACGGGAAAGCGGTTGCTTCAAAAAAGATGTATCTGAGAGCCTAATCGTCGGTCGTGAGTTGAGGGAAGAAAGGCAGAAGTAGACTTAAAGGAAAGGAAATGAAATTCACGAATAGGAGAACGGAACCACGGCTGAACTGAGAAGGCATCTTCCATCGACGTGAAGTACATCAGAGAAAACCAACGTTCGTTTTACTGACGAGCGTGTAGGGCGTGTTACTTTTCAGATTACCTCACGATTAATAGCACAAAAGGAAATATAAGAAATCGAACATAAAAACGACAAGCGATTGCTATTTCATCTAGAAGCTAACTACCATTTAGACGGCACTGGAGCGAAGATGGTGATAGTATGTGGGTGAAGCCAGCGATACGAGGCAATCAACTTTATTGTTTTACTCGAAATGACAACTCTCAAACATTTGCAACACACTCAAGGAGATACACTCATACCGACTTGGTCACACATGGCCAGTTTATCCAGCGACGGGAGTTCATGCCGGACGCCCATTGCAATCTTCATTTGGGGGATGGATTTTCGTAAACGCCATTCGCTCCATCAGGGGGCAGAGGCAACAAAATTCTGACAATGACCGTTCAATTTGGGGCCCTAGAAAATGCTTTTCTGATTATTTTTTTTCGGTAGATGATCTTGTCAATTTGTAGGACCTCTCATCCTTTGCCCATCTCGCGAAATTAGCTCTCGATGACCTCAGTTCTGTGGTCAATTCATTTACAAACAAAATTGACGCGCCCAGAACAAAACAAAAACGGGGAATCGCCACGACGACGGGACGAAAATACTGCCTTATTATCAAACGAACTGGAAAATTTTCTAACTGATACCATTGGATCGATAATGGATATTTCCTGTTTTCTTTACGTAGGTTTTTCTTCCGGTCTATCAAACAGGGGATAAAGACCCTTTACGAGGGGAAAATCACAAAGAATGATCGTTTTGAAAAGAATAGCATGACACTTTCCAAATGAACTTCGACACAGTGTCACCACAACATCTTAATCTCAATTTATTGAGAAACTTTTCTTAGAAACGGGGTCTTAACTTCTGACAGCTCCTTCAATTTATGTATCTTAAGAACCTTGACATGGGACGCACAATTCGCTCCATGCCAACTTCTATCGCTTTTCCCGTCAATTGCATCTAGGTGCATTTCCCGTCAATTTCACACCGATTATACGCTACACTAGCGCGACCGAGTGGCGTTCCAGTATTTATTCTCATCTCCAAAGCAGTTCGGCCTTCACGTGAAGTCGTGCGAATATGTAGAACTGCATCCTGGACTTTCCTACTCATCATTTCCGTGTAGCTTCTGTACCTCTTCACCATAGTGTAACTAATGCTTTGGACATTCTCACCCACTCTTTCTCTATATCTTCCATATTCCAGTGCCTTCCAGAAGTACATGCAGTGCTCGGAGCACAACGGTGCGGCATGCCTGCGGCGACGAGACGGCGCTTTTCACGCGCAAATCTCTCGACAAGATGTCCAACACGCTGATGCGGGTGGGTTTCTATTCAACCGGAAGAAGGCTTTCCCTGAAATGGGCAGGAAAATGACGGGAGTTGGAGACAATTGATACGGTTCCATTCCTTCCAAGAACAGGCTCTATGGTTGGTTGATTTTGTACGATCACGGTGTTTAATCGAAGTCGGTTTTGAAACGATCCTTCTTCTGTTGAATCTAACAAAAGGAAGGACATCTGGTGGTGTGAGTGTGTTTATTGGAGTCTATTTAGTGTCCAGGGCAAACATCAATCGCTTAAAATTCATGTGCGGTCTTGTAAGGTGACAAACTGGTATAACAGTATTACCCAGTATTACCAAACCTGAGTGACTTTAAAAAAACATTTCTCAATAAATATATCATTTCATACTAACAGTTGAGCAAAGGTATCAATAAATTTAAACTCTATTTCAAATTGAAAAAAAATCACAGCATCTTTATTTAAAGCTACTTTTAAAAACGTTTTTTCTTACCTTCTCTAACTTTCCATTACATTCCACTACTTTGCTTATATGAATACAGTTCACAAGTTATTTTCACCGCCAAGAGTTCATCCATATTTCATCCTCTATTAACCCTGAAAATTGAGCTTTCCCTCTCTTTTACGTTTTGATGCTGCACTTCCTGGTATCTCTAGCTGTGGGAGTTCACGAAGTGTTTAGTATGTAATAGTATTACCAGGAAAAATTTATTTGGTGGAGTTCTTCATAATATGTCGAAGCAATGTATGATTTGATAATGATACTTTCTTAGCATAGGGTATTATTCGTAGAAAAAAGTTCCACTCTTTAAGCTTTTACCAAGGTTTAGGAAAGAGTGAAGATTAAGCATAATCATTATTAGTTTTTGTTTGATTCTTAGAACTTATTTATGACAAAGACCACTGTTAGTTATAGTACATGGAAGAATATTTCTAAACAAAAGATTATATTATTCCAATATCAAAAATAGAGAAATTTTGAGTTGGTTTTCACGCTTGTGTTAATAGCTATTTTGAAAATGGATTAAATTAAATCAAATTTTACTAGCATATAATTTGAAAACATCCTTTATTAGTATTAAATTGTAAAAGTTTTAATTTTATTGATTACAAATTCTCTTACACATATCATTTACCTTCGCATATCATTTCCTAGCGGGGAGGCAAAGAAATTCCAATAATGGGTGAATAAATAAATATTATTCAACGCAAATAAACAAATCCAACTGCTTCATGAACTACATTCATAGAAATTGCTCGCTCAATCGTTGTTTTGAATGGTTCCACAATCTAGTTTTTTTCAGGTGGATAGCACAAATTCAATTTATTACAAAACGCAATTGAACCATGTGATGAAATAAAATATTTGCGGATAAAAGAGACGTACAAAACATTGCAATCCTTTCGTGACCAGCTTGTGAACTTGTTGATGAGAAGCACCTACTGTATTTTCCACCATTTAATGCCTAAGCTAAAGCCGTAAGCGAAGAAAAGGCAACACACTGCCGTTAAATAATAAATTATTGTCGAGAGCAATGTGGAGCAGATCTAACGGAACTGAACTCAGTACCGCAATGAAACAATGCGTATTGTGCACACAACTAAATTGCAACAATAATTTAACACGCAGCAACACGTACGGATAAAACAAACCGACCAACCGACCAACCGACCAACTAATAAGCAAACAAACGAACAGATAAACAAAAACCGGAACAGGAAAAACTATTCTTCAGGCGGTCACGTAACTGTGATGAGAACATGAGCCCTGTCGTGAGCGTGCTGCTGATTGCACCACGATGCAACCGTGCCATGTGTGTGTTTGTATGTGGTTTCATTTGAAACTTTTCGCTCTCGCTCCGTTCCCAAAGGGTTGCGGTTTGTGAAAACTTTTTCATTCAATCACAAAGTACCGGGCGCCTCCATTAGGTTGTTCTTTTACATATTGTGATGTATATCCCCGCTGAAAGATAGGTGAAAGTTTCTTTCGAGCGTAAGGTCAGGTGATGATGATGACGATAAGAGGAACCCAGATCGAAGTGATATAATGTGACTAGCTCGATGAAGTTTTCCGACTGCGAAAACAAACTAATGCGCAAACAATCTCAACACCGTCCGGGTATCGGATGATTCGGCTGAATCCAGTCAGGTTTATTGTTTCTGAGAACTCCACTCCCAAGCATTGCAGATGGGTTCTAAACAAGGTCGTGTTCAGCAAAGCGAATGGTCAAATAAAAGTATTAAAACCAACCCTTCTTAATGCTCCGGTAAAAAAAACAGTCCACTTCTATTTTCTCTCCAAAATTACGAACTACCTTAAGCGAGCATTTAACAAAGCTTAATGTCATGGGAATTCTGTTGGGGGGAAAGGTAAACAAAGGGACTGTTTTATTTGATTTGAACGCCAACTTACACGGAGCATGCGGAAGCACGGCGGTTGAATAACAACAAGGTTGGATTACAAGGAAAGAGATACAATTTAAACTATTTGTTGATGCCGTTAACTAAACACAGTCATCGAGCAATCGCATTAAGTGCTAATGTAAACAGAACAAATTTGCACAATAAAGCAATTCATCGAGATGGAAAAAAGACGGAACATGCGTAAATGCTAAAGGTTAATTCTACAACTTGAAAACACAAATAGTTGAACTTAATGTGCATAATTTCTAATTAATGTAATTATCTAATTAACGTAGTTTTTTTTTTT
>KE524854.1:380731-407001 GCA_000441895.2 Anopheles sinensis | reverse complement strand
CCTGTTTGTTTATTTAATTGTTCTGTTTACTTATCCAGACATTGACTTAGACCCGATTTTTGTGGCATTCCCACAAAACGTGCAGTGACTGTTTGAATAGTAACGCGTAAGGCATGTTTGTGTAAATAGCGTTATATCAGTCATGACTGGGTGTAAAATTTAAATTGCACAGTACCGGAATGACAAGCGATTCAGACTTTTCTTTTTGTTTCTGTCTGTTTGTCGTGAATATGATGCGACTTTGGTTTCTCGAAAGTATGGTAAAGTTTTTATTTCTGTGCATAGTTTCTTTGGGATGGGAAAGCTTCGGAAAGTTTTGAACAAATGGACGGTTTTGAAAAAAGTCTGTTTGCATTGCTTGCACCAGCGCCATGATGATATTGATATTGATGATGATGGTGATGCACCGCCTCTTCAATCAGAAAACCTCGATGCTCCGCGATAAAAATAAAATGCATATAAATTGAAAAAGCTGCCGGAAATTTGAGTGAATACAAACAGAACACACTACAGAGGTGACGGTTTGCCATACCGGTGAAATCGATACCGGTTAAAAAAAGGTACAGAAGCATGGTGTCAAAACTATCTATTTTGAGAACACAAATAAAGTGTAGCTTGGTAAATTTAATATTAATTTTATAGTAAATTACATAATTAAAGGAATAGTTGCATTTGGGAAACGAAACATTCAACTGAATTTTCTTGAGCTTCTCAAGCATCGTCGTTTGCTTTGACGAAAGTTTTTTTCTGTTATTTTCACTCAAAAATCCTTAAAGTTGCACCTAAAACTATTTTCTAAAAAATCTATCTTACTTTTAGCTAAATTTTCTGGTGAAATTTTCTGCTCATGCGGTAAAAATTACGTACGTTGGTGAATGTTACACCCGTAACGAGCCAATTAAAAAGGTTGGAAAAAGATAGATTCAAAAAGAAAAAAAAACTCTAAAGACAAAAATTAAAACACAAGAACTTCAAAGCTATAATGTTATTAGTCGAAAAAAGCACGCTGCAGAATTGCTTTACACTCTCCACTCCTCCATTTTACCTGATGTTAAATATATGAATCCTTAACGCAGAAAGGGGTACCGGAAATAAGCGAGAAAAAAATCCCTTCACTGTCTATTATCTGACAAGGTAATTAAAAGTGTAAGCGGTGTATTCATCTCTATGTGCATCGAGCCAGCAGGTGGTCAACAAATTGTCCAACCCTTGTCGCCCCAAACAACGCAATGTGACGAAAGTTGGTGAAAAACTCTAACGCTAAGGGTATCTTCCACTTTGAAATTACAGTGAAATGGTGCTCGATTTTTTTGTTTTCGTTTTTTGTCGACTCTTTCCTGTTTTTATTAGCAGTCCCAAGTGTCACGATAGACCGGGGGTTGAGGCAAAAGCTTTCCTCATTTTAATCAGTATTAGATTCATGTTTCTCGTGGCAAGAACCGTGAGATGGACTGACAATGAAAAATTTGTATAAAAAGTTGCCCTAGGATTTATAAAAAATTAGCAAATTAAAATGCACTCTTTTATTTTGATGTCTGCTTACGGGCTTGAGGATGTGTTTGAACGGATGGCGATGAGAAAACATCCGGTTGTGGAGACTTTCGACGAAACACAACAAAGGGGAACGAATAATGACAGAGCCTTAAATTAATTATTACAATATTGTTAAATAGTCTTCAGTTCCGTATACGCTTCACACGGATTGTTCAATCTCTTTTCTTTAATGATGGTGACCTTCGCATCAAAACCTGGATAATATGCAATTTAATGATATACCAAGCATTCCTTAGTTGAGTAGACGAGTATTGGATGCATCCGTCAAAGGTGACCTGTTTCACTAATGGTGAAAAATTTGTAGGGTAAAGGGTTCCATTTGCCCAGGGTCCGATTATTAATTCATTTCCACAACTGATTTTCTGCTCTTTTTCAAACAACATTGTTTATTCCATCCAGCCGGATGCGAGCGCACTGCGAATGCTAGTGTTTTCTGGACCATAAGGGAAAAGGCTTATTTTCCCTGTGGCTTCAAACCGGAAACTCTCGATTTCGGAAAAACGAAAACGAACCAGCGGTTAGACACTCATGATTTCAGAGTAATTTGCAGTGTGTGCGCAATGGAAAATGTTAAAATTTCAGCCTCCTGGCTCGAAGAGTTTAGCGATGCCGTTATGAGTGGCGTAATTATGTTTCAATCTTGGATGGATTTGTGAAAGATTAAATAAGTGCACGTTCAACCTGAAAATATAATTTCGAAAAAAGGGAATAACAATATGAAAACTATAATTTGAAAATGTCGTTTTGATAGGTTTTTAAAACCATCCAGGCTTCTAAATGGACCTTCAGATTTGAAAAAAAATATTACTGATGTTTATGTGAGAAGAAATCATTTGGCAAGTAATTACTAGATATTTTGAATTTTTACGACTTCCTATGAAAAAATTAATAGTAACATCTCTCTCATCTTGTATTTGCTTTTCGCCATTAACTACTTTTATTCTTATTAACCAATATTCAACCAGTACTACAAAAAACCCATACAGTAACCGAAATTTAACGTTTTGCACTCAAAACAAAGCAACAACGAAGTTTTTCCAACAGTCATCGAATGGTAATGTAATGATCGGCATAAATTCTTATTAGCAGCGAGCCAAGCAAGACGTGTCAGCACACGAGGCACGAACTTCCTGCATGTGAATATTTGCAGAGAAATCTTAAGCCTGAAATCTTCGACGAAATGTTAACTTCACTCCCGAAGCCCATGCTATTTCCACACGACACTAATTAGTACGATCATGCACGCACACACTAATACGATGTACATCTTCCCCGCCCATCATGTGTCCCCGGCGTTCTGTGAAAAGTGAAAACTCGTATACAAACTCTCTCCATTTCCATGCCCACATACCCTTATGGATTGTTGTTTAGTGTGTTCTTCCAAGGAAAGTAATGACAGACTCATTTTCCTTTTTAACACTCTCTTGTAATTGCACTGGAGATACGTTCAGAATGGGGAGAAAAAGGTCTCGTTACTCGCGTCGTGTTTGTCTCATTTCGATTTCCTTCCAGGCCCAGCGCTGATGAAGCCGGATCTTTGAAGATGAAGCTAAAAGTGTACAAGAGTGTCTTTGGGGGACAGGTTGGAACTTCCAATCTTCCAGCAAACGCTTGTTAACATCCCGGACCGTCAGGTTCCGTTCAGAGGATAACACGAAAAGCAAAAAATCACGTCAACAAGGGCACGTGCTACAGAACGGGGTATACAAAGCTGCCTGTAGTTTTCTTCTTCGATCGATAAGATGGAGTTTCGTGTTTAAACAGTTTTTATTTAACTCTTCTAACTTGAAGATGACTTGCTTTGGGCTCACCAAAATTCATGCGAATCGACTTGATGCATCTTTTCACCATTCTTTAACGTCTTCGGCAACAGGAGGTATAGTAGTCGACCTGACCCGCTGGGGGCGTTCAAAGTTGGTGTAATGACGATAATGAAGATAGGAATGAGTTCTTCTTGCGTCCGTGGAATAAACCCAATACTTCGTTTTCTTTTGGTTCTTCCTTTCCCTCGGAAATGAGAACGGAAGCTAGAGAACTTAACAACCTAGCATCAACTCTGGCATGCTCACACCAAACAGCTTTCGATGCATTTTCGTTCAGTTTCCCGAACACCGAGCCTCTACGCTGAGCGGAGACGGTCTTTATGCGCGTCCAACTCGATGGAACGTGATGATTATCATGTTCTTCCCTCGAGGGATCACCAGTGGTGCATGCACAAGCAAAGCCTCTGTAGTTTGTACTGGCTCCCGAAACCGGTGGCTTGTTGGGATGCAATTTCAGCGTAAAGAAAACAAGTTAGTAACACCTCCTAAGCAAAACATAATTTGTCTCATCTCCAGCAACAAAAACCACGCATAGCACACAATTTGAATCATTGGCATTATTTCATTCCACAAAACTGAAGTTTATTAAGCCACTTTTTCGAAGCCACACTTATTGCCCCAGTTTCCCCTAAAATATTTGTTGCGTCACTGGGGGACGACAAACGACGATAATGACACGGCCTTTCGATTGCAAATGATCAAAAATTGATTCCTCCCTTGGTTCCAGCTTACCCCAGAGAAAACAAAGCTTTGCAGCAAATGATGATGATACTTAATTGGGAAACTCACAGAATAATGAACCCTATTTTCAAAACTCGATTGGGAATCTTTCCGTTTTAAATGCACAAAAGGTATTCTTGAGAGGGTGTTTCAGTTTTCTATTCTTATCTTTTAAAGTTCAAGAGCTCGGAAATTGAAACACATAGAAGTAACATTGCTGAACTTTTCAGATTTTTCATCTTCCTTACCATACACAACTTATCACTTCCCGTACTTTGGACAGTTCGCTATCATCAGCTCTCGAGCGACGTCAAGAGATTCTTACAACGCAAAAACCATTTAAAACACAGAGACGACCCAAAGTGCTCGTCAAGGAACGCCACCAACAGCGTTGTTGTCTTCCAACGGTGGACCAATCTCAGTTGCATGAAAGCGAGCTCAATCCCCCAAAGGATTGCGGGTTATAATGGTGCTTAATGTTCCGGGGTTGGGGTCCGCCATCTTCGTCCGCGAGTGACATGAAAAATTTTGAACCATTATGAATGTAATCTCTTGGGTGATATAAGTTTTACGCGATAACGCTGTTTGGTACCAACGACGTTGCGTGCGCGTGTATGAAAATTAGCGTTTTAACTAACCGCCAACAAAACCAAAAAATTTTAGGCATACACTCCGCATTTGCACTTTGTCAACATTTTTCGAACCAATGCTTTAAGCTTCCGGAAAGGTGACGATTGTAAAAGAAGTCAAAGTTTTGCAATAGAAATTTTTCTTGTAATCTCCATTTCGACGCTTCAATCTTCTATTCCAAAAGAACCGAAGGTGAGAAGTTGAATTATTACTTTTTCATACAGGTCCTCACTAGAACTGTCAAAGTTAATGAACCGAACCATCCATCTGCCCGGCCATGCAATACATGTGATACTAGTGCTTCAGCAGAACGAATAAGTAACAGCTTGTCCATGGTAACGCATAATGCAAGTTAAACCCCGTTTGAAGCCTTATTATCGTCTTGGAGACAGTTGGCCAAAGGTATTGTTTTACTTAAAAGATAATTCAAGCTGCATTGTTGCACGTTTATTTAAACAATCTCACACAATTCAAAAAAAATCTTTTTGTCTTAAACTTTAGTCGCTTTTGATTGTACATTTTTATTTCAGGCAATAAATCGCAAAATGTTTCACCAACTTGTTCCAAATAATTGAAATCAGAAGTTCGTTCTGCAAAGGAGTAAGCCCCGAGCCTTTTCGTCTAGAATAAAACAATGAAAATGTCCGTCGATTGCTATAACTGTTTCAGAGCGCTTAATAACGAACGCACCTGTTGATGGTAAATGTTTCGTGTACTGTTCAGTTCAAAATGGTCGGCGTTTTTCGTTTTTTTAATAAACCAAACAACGCAAGCAGATGGGCATCGCAATCCCCTGAGGGAAAAATAAATCCTCGTCATCCTTGTGGACCTGAGTGCATTGCAGAGGCAAACCAATGTACGCTTTTCATGGATATCATCCGCCCGTCTGCAAACCTGTCCTTGACCAATACTAGCCACTTGACTGAAGTCCACTAATGGAGTTAAAGTGGAATGTTCGTGAACGATACTTGTAGTAAACATATTTTAAGGCTAGCGTCACGAAGGCATATGTATATTTACGTGTGTACGTGTACGAACACTTGTTTACACTCGACTGACCAACAAGTCACCATGAATGTCCATCCATAGAAACACACACTGAAACACTCCAACTTCGATTCTTCACTTACTTCCTGTCAACGCCCTCTCTGTTAGTCCATGGGCAATATTTGTCAACGTCAACATGTATCCGAATTGAAATCCGCGCGTCGAACAATGTCTAGTACAGCTGTATGACGTGTGACAATCATTTGAGAGCCCTTCTGTTTACAGAATGATTGAAATTGAAATAATTTTCCCTCGCTTACATCCCTGAATGCATGAAATCAACGATTGTTCACTGATATGTGTTATGATAACCCTGCAAAATAAATAGATAACAAACAAAACAATCGAGGGCCCTGTTCTTGTTTAAAATATACCCAAGAAAGATACCAATAACCCTGATGAAGCCAAAGTTTTCGAATAAATCAATGGCTGAGAAAAACTTTCTGTTCAAGGAAGGTTTGCAATGTGAACATCTAACATGATTTGCTTATCCACTATTACACCATGTTTGAAAACACTTGTAAGTGAGGGACAGCTGATTGAAATTGTATTTTTTTAATAAGTCTCTGGTAATCTCTCCTAGGGCAAATAAACTGGGCGCAAATAAAATGAAAGCAACAAGAAAAAACAATGAACCACAACATAAAAGCGACACCAGAAAAATTGACACTCCAGAATCTGTTATATCTGGCGGACTCTTACTAAACTTCGGACTCTCCAGGTAAAGTGAAAGTACTCTACGAACTCCGAAGGAGAAACTTTGCGCTAAATCGAAAGTTTCATAACATAGGGGGATAGGAAAACTGTGGTGGAAAACAATTTGCCAATTGACTTTCCGTTCTTTGATTGCTATTATTTCATATCCAGTTATGCGCTCGTGAAGGAACCGACTCTTTTTCCTTTACACTATCGCATGTGATAAGTCTAGCCTTACCCTCACTTTCGAATCTCTTCGATTCTCATGGTATCATGGGTGGCACCGGTTGGTTTATCGAATTTGAAATGTCAGTTTCACTTAAGCACTTTGGGAGTTGGATTCGCTGCTATCCCCTAATTCCGGGACTACCTCGATACTCAGTCAAATGAGGTGCACTATGAATAGTAGTTTTCATTTTTTATTGCTCTTTGGCCAACAATGTGTACCCCGGGCACTGACATTGGGTTCTGGTAGGCCAATTGGGATCTGTTAGGGAAAAATTTCAAACTATCGTTAGAAGTTTTATAAAAGCTCCTATTTCCTACTGAATCCATGCCGTTGGAATTTGTTACGGATTAAATTCACAGTCAGAATCATCAATCAAATTATGATGGAATCCACAAACTTACGGATCTTTTCCACAATGCAAATCAATTGATTCTACAAGCGTCATCTTCATCAAAGAATTAAATAACGAAAAATAAATCAAAATCAAGAGAAATGCACTTAAGCTCAATATTGCCTAAATTCCATTTCAAATCAGGATTAATTCAATTATTTTCTCAATTCTGATTCGAATGTTCATCACTCAAAAGCCATCTCTATGTTCTGGTTAGCTTATAAAATAGGGAACAAAATCGTCATTTGATTTCAATTTCTCTGGAATGCTCCGGGCCCCAATAGGGTCAATTGAATCCAATTAATGTTTGAAAACAAACCAACGAACTCTTAGAAAGTACTTAGAATCTGATAAATTAAAACGAAACGCCCCTGTCCCTGATTTGATCTCTCTAACCGACAGAGTGGACATATGGTACGTGTTACGAAGGTGGCTTTGACTTTTTTGTCGAACAAATTAAAATGCACAACGATAACTGGGATTGATCCGATGATGAAACTGAATTAAATTATGAACAAAAATCATATTACCCTGGGTAGTGTGTTCGATTTTTGTTGAAAACATGTTTTAGATTGAGATTTAATTTACATCTTCTCATTTCATTGCTCACTCCACTTCAGTAATAGCCATACTTCGATATCGCATGGCATGTTTGGTTGAATGAATGCTTCAGTCGATATCAGGTCCATTTTTGCTCATAGAAGAGCAATCCTTTTTTGTTTCACCGACCTCTTGAAGAACCTACAACTTGATATTGACACACCAGAGTTCACTTTATCAGAACATCGCAACTTCATCCCGCTGAAAAGCGACGTTCACCTAATCCGAATCTCGAAATTGATCCAAAATATACCGGAAACATCTTTAAACAAACCATGTCGTTGTGCGTTTCATTATTGTGACACGTTTATGATGGGATGTGTCGTTCATCCGTTATTTGAAATGTACATAAATTGTGCACGGCTAACAGCTGGCAACTGGATGGAATAGCGTATAAGTTTTTGCACCGTGTGCTTATGAATTATGTGTTTAAAGATTTGAACAAATTTCCATTTTTTGTTCACGTTTATGAGTATCACTGTAACTGGTTGATTCTGCGGGTGATTTTGTCGAGTAAGTTAAAATACATTGATAAATAATTATCTCTCTTCTACAATGTTTTTATTATTTTTTGCGGAGACTGCTCTGCAATTGATCCATTTACTCGTTGGTGTCGATTCAATGAGGATATTCTATTAATCATTTGAATTAATTACTTCTACCCAATGCAAAAAAATTCGTCGGAATTGTATCCAGCAAAAAAACAAAATGGAAGTAAAAGGCGTAGGAAAAACGTGCCAAAAAAGAGCCGTACGTCCCACACCAACATTTCAAGCATAATGTGTGAGGTTACATAAATTTGATTGGCTATCCAACTGACTGAACAGAACCCGAAACCCGCTGGAGCTCATAATTGCTGCAATAGAAATGATTTCAATCGACTCGAAACTACTGCAATATTGCTTGCATCGTACATTCCAGTGCACTGTTGGAGCAGCTGAAGTCTATGGCCGAAAGTGGCTGCAAATTCGAAGGATAATAAATAAACCCAGAACTGGAGAACTGGTTAATTTCCTCTATTCAGTATTTGGCAATATGTAAAACGAATGAAATTTGTTCCGTGACTGGTTCGATGCATTTTTGTGAAATTGAAAATTATTTTTGAGCCTGGAGTTTGGCTCTTAAAATACAAAATAATAATCATTGTGTATTTACTAGGTATTAGGTCCGCAAATAAGTAACGGCCGTTTTGAAATCGATGGGACCACTGCGGACTAGTGGCGCGATTTTGATGTTTACAAACGTCATAAACCAAGCTCGGGAATGACATTATCAAACTGTGTAAACAGATTAGTGATTATTTCGCGCGGGTAAAAGTTACTGGTTGTTGAAAATGTCTGATTTTGTGCCGGAAAAGCGCCATATGCGGGAGGTGTTGCTCTTTTTGTTTCGGGCGAAGAAAACGGCAGCCGAAGCGCATCGAGAGCTTTCGAATGTTTACGGCGATGCTGCTTTAAGCGAAACAAGGTGTCGGGATTGGTTTCGACGCTTTCGAAGCGGTGATTTCGCCGTGGAGGATACTCAACGTGAAGGAAGGCCCAAAATGTTCGCAGACGAAGAATTGACGGCTTTACTGGAGGAAAATCACTGTCAAACGCAAGAAGAGCTTGCAGCCGTGCTTGGTGTAACTCGTCAGGCCATATCATCACGGCTGAAGGCGTTAGGCATGATACAGAAGGAGGGCAAATGGATACCACACGAGTTGAAGCCGCGGGACATCGAACGCAGACTCGTCATGTGTGAACTGCTGGTCCAGCGGCACAACAGAAAGGGGTTCCTGCACAGAATCGTGACGGGAGACGAGAAGTAGATTTTGTTCAGCAATCCCAAGCGCAAAAAATCATGGGGATCCCCCGGTCATACCCCAACATCATCAGCTCGGCCGAACATCCATAGCTCGAAAGTTATGCTGAGTATTTGGTGGGACCAGCTCGGTGTCATCTACTACGAACTTCTTAAACCGGGAGAAACAATCACTGCTGAACGCTACCGGAAGCAATTGATGAGTTTAAGCCAAGCACTGCGTGAAAAACGATCAGAATACTCATCACGCCACGACAAAGTTATTCTGCTGCATGACAATGCTCGGCCACATGTTGCGCAACCTGTAAAAAACTACCTCAATACCATCAAATGGGATGTTTTACCGCACCCGCCGTATTCACCGGATCTGGCACCATCGGATTTCCATCTGTTCCGATCCATGGCACATGGATTGGCTAACCAGCAATTCTTCTCCTATGAAGAGATCCAGAATTGGTTGGAAACCTGGATTGCGTCGAAAAACGAATCATTTTTCAGAAAAGGAATCCGCGAATTACCCGAAAGGTGGAAGAAAGTGTTAAATAATAATGGCCAATACTTTGATTGACCCTATTTCCACAAATAAAAATGCCACGAGTAAAAATAAACTTATGAAAAAACGGCCGTTTTTTATTTGCGCACCTAATATTAAAAAAAATGAATTGAGCAAAACAGAAAACAATCGAGGTGGAAACTTTATCATGACGGTCACTGTAGGTTATAGTTCGCGGCCTGCAAAATATATTGTACTTTAATCAAAAAGATTGTAATCCATCAATCATCAGCGAAACTGGACTTATCGAAAGTTTTGGACCGGATAAGGTGGAGGCCAGAATTATTTGAGCAAATCAAATAAAAATTGCTTTTATGTCTTTACCATCATGAAAAAATTACCATGATGCACTCTTGTGGATTCTTTCAAAAAGAATTAAATAAAAATTAATCCAAATGAGTGAAAAAAAAGGTGCATTTCCAACGACTGGAACTTCACAATCTACGAGCAAATGATTGGAACAGGATTGATGGAAAGGATAATTTTTTTCTACTCAATTCGTAATTCTTTAGCTGCATATTTGCTTTTGACCGCTATCATCGTTTATGGTAGCTAAAAATAATCTTGTAGGTCCTCATTTCATTGTACCCAATTTGTATAAAATTTTCGTAGTTTAATTTAAAAATCATTTAAATCCTGCTGAATCACAGCCAAAACTTGAGCCACTAACGCAACCTACACTTTCCAGCTGTGAACATCTACACAGGCTGAATGAAAACCTCTAAGCATCTCGTCACTGTTTTCATTGATTCAAGTTAACATTTGATTTCTCACGGTTTTTTTATCACACGCTCATGAATACGAGTTCGTCATTCGGATTTTTCATATTTTTTTAAATACTTTTTTCACAATTTTCCCCTACTAAAATGTTCTTGGATTTGCGATTAGTATTTTTTCGTCCTACGAATCATCTAGTGATATTTTATAGTCGCTGTATGTGCACGACGTCTCTATGAAAACATACCGTGCCAATCCAATCCACATGAGAGGAGGGAAACTGTTGAAATTGCGAAAACCACCGCCGAAAAACCAACAATCTGCGTCCTTGTCTGTTTGCGTCCATGTGTTCGTCGGTTCTCGGAATGGCAGGCACACAGGCTGACCAAAAGCCTCAAAACTGTCAAAAGCATTGTTTGGTGAGGGAGAGAATGGGAAAGATTCAGTTGGGTGGTTTTTTCTTGTTGTTCCATGAAGCAGCATGTGTGAATTGTTTCTCTTTCGCCGTATGCACGAGTAATGGTGATCTTACCTCTGTAAGAGGATTAACGCATATAAGCCTCGGAGCAAATTTTCCCTTCTCTGCAAACCACGACACACCCTCGACCTAATGCTGCAAGGAAACCACACTCCAAACGTTCTACTGGAGGTGACAATGCATGTGTCTTTTTCATGTCTACCACGGCCTTAGGTTTTAACCAAACCCCGTCCTTCTTCACGGTTTTTACTGCATCACACTCTGAAATGTCCGAATGTTCAGAAAGTAGGAAAGGGAAACCCCGGGGTTGAAGGAAAGTGCTAAAAAGGATTTAAATCGGAAGCTCATCTAGAGCCTTTTAGCACCCTCTTGTAGTTAAGTAGAGCGTATTCGTTCATTCTTGGTAAGTGTCTGTGCTTTTTGCTATTTTTAGCCGTCTCTTTTTGTTTTCCAGCTTCTTCTTGTTAGTTTAGATAAAATATACATTCCTGATTGATTAAATTTTGTGAATCTTTTTATAGGATGATTTTTACTGTTCTTCGTACGATGATTTTTAATAATGAAATTGAACAAATATTTCGCTCGCAAAATTCATTACGGTCCATTGTCAACTCGAAGCAATAAATTCTTTTGATGAAAGAAAATATTCAATAAACATTGAGAATAACGAGCAGAGTAAAATAGACGAAAAAAAAGCAAATCAACAGCAACAATTATTTCACCGTGGAACGCTTAACATACTTTTGACGCAATAAAGCAAGCACTAGCGTAAGGTTGTCTTTCACTTCTGGTATTTTGCTACTAACTTTTTTGTTTCTCCGTTGAAAAACACTTGGCCACTGCACGCGAGTTTATATCGGAAGTATTTGTGCTCCCTTCTGGGTAACACCAGGGAAAACTCGACGAGCCCTTTATTTGCATGGCTCGCCCAAAGCAAGACTCGCATGGCTGGCTAGCCAGGTTTGCACAAATCCAACAGCACACTGATGCATCCTTCCATTTTGAGATGAGAATGGAAGGATTGGGCAGGTGAAAATTTCGGGTTTGCTTTACCAGAAACCAGATCCAGATGAAGTACGGAATGCGCCACGTGTTCGTTGCATACGTCGGTGCTTCTTTTCACAATGCTACAGCGTGGTCGTACAAATGTATCCTTCTTTTTCACACTCTTTTGACCAGCAGTGGAAAATGCATACACGCAGCCGAAAGAACAGTCGACCATGGACACGAAACCACAAGAAGGGCTCACGACTGGACCGCACTAAGAGTATGGAAAACAAAACCCACTTTGCGAAGGTGAATGAGGAATGTTGTTAAAGGGAAAGAGGTGGAAAAATGACGCTAGCAAAGGAAAAACCATTCCAGGCTTCGAAGTGAGCAAGGCACTAGAATCCGCTACATACACGAACTTTTGGGGCATGAAAGGAGCAAAACAGGAAAAACAGAAGGGAGTGAACCGACGAATGCGTTTATGAGGAAATTCTTTTGTCTATTTGAGTTTAGCCGGTATATGCTTATCGACGTGCTCCGGTGCTCCGGTTAGTGCAAAAAGGTTTGAGGGATAAGAGGTGCCTTTAAAAGCCGGCGTCCGGGTTTTCCATTTTCTCCTTTCCCCAACCTAAACGTCGTCCTTCGAAGTTCACGAACACACCGTAAGGCTCGAAGGCACACGGGAGCACGTTTTTGTGGCCTAGGTTATGGCCACACGTGAGTGGAAACTGTTATTTAGTGAGCACACCCTTCGTTCCGGGGTATCCATTTCGAGGTAGTTCATGAACCACTGGGAACCGTCCACCATTGTGAGCTATTAAACATGCGGTTCGCCAGTTTGTGTTTGTGGGCGGATAAATGAAAACGGTAGCGTGTTGAATGCTATGGAATCGAATTCTTGTTGCATTCGTTGCAGCCTTAAACGGGGTCTATATAAATTTCAATTTCACACGGCCAACATATAATTCAATGCGAATCGATTTCTCTTCGTCAAAGGCACTATGGAAATGCTTATGGCAAATAAAACATGCCACACATGAAGACCACGTGAATTCAAATCGGAAAAAAGAAAACTCTACCATCAACTTTGTAAAAATTCTTTGTTATATTGATAGACATTTTTATTTACGTTTGCGTAGTAAAAATACCAAAACATTGCGTTAAAAATACGTAAAACAAACGCTCATTACCAATGTGTTGCGTTTATATGAGCAGTCATATAAGTATATTTCAATGCTTGGTTACGATGAAAAATTTGAAAGTTATATGAACACTTAAAGCTTGCGTTAAATACTTGTATTATGTCGATGTTACTTTTGTTTCATTTTGTAAGCATTAAAACTTCCAGAAAAAGCCATCAAAACGAAGCACAAAAACTTTACCGAAAAAATCCTAGGGAGTTGTAAACGTAAATGAAATTTCTGTCATTTCGACCTTAACCGTCTAAACTTAGTTCCAATAAATCCATGTATTCAATATGCTTTTATGATGATGTTCGACAAACTACGGTCGACTCCAATTAATCCTCAAACCAATGTTGGCTAAGGAAAGCTAAACAGACTGGGCTCCATTTCGCGAGTCGCGTAGTTCAAGGGTTTGATTCTAATTTGGCATTAATTGGTCGTTTCTGTCGTAGCCAACTTTTGCCATTCGTTTGTGTGACTTTCAAAGCATCAACCATTCCGATTTAGTGAACCATTCTGGAGCAGGATTCAGAGCCGCTAGAATAGTGCTAGAAAGTTACTTTAGCATTATTACTATTTTTAAATGGTAATGCACACAGAGAAAAACACACGACGTGCGCTAGCTCTGAACTGAAACTGAACAAAAGCGTGGTTGCGGAAAAGGAAACTAACACCTTATACTACAGTATGGTAGAAAAGCATGGTCTTATAGGATTGAAAAAGGCGAGCAAACAAAAACGAACAGCCAGAACGGCCAAAGCTACATTTTAATGGTACTACACTGGGGTCATATTACCCTCGGGTGCAATACGTTCTCCTTAGGGAGGTCGAAAACGTTCAAGAATCGCTTGGAACTGCAGAAAAAGCAACCCAGTAACGCTGTTGTTTGTTAGAAAGGAGCTACTGAGAAGCGTCATGGTTTCTAGAGAGTGCGAAAAGAGTGCAAACATTCATTCACCAACGAAGCACCGGAAAATGGTGCAATTTTCACGTATGCATTTTAGCTTTTGTTTTAGCTCGGGCTCAACTATTTTAGACTGTTAAAGTCGTTGGGCCATTTTCCGTTTCCTTCAAGTCATTGATAGCGAAGGAAAAAGCCAGTGCTGGGGATAGAAATATAGGTTCATCGTTGGATAATACTAGTGGCGTCATTACCCGGATTAATTGAGCAACTGCTGTTTCTTTCATGCTTTTCCAAATACCCACATATCCACACATCCTAAACATCCCGGAACGAACTGGAAAGGGATGCCATTTCGGTTGAATGTGATCTTATCTGATGGTGTTTCCTCCTTCTTCGAACAAATCGTAGGATTATGCCATTGTTTCGACATGACACTCAACCCTTGCAATCACTTCACGACCTTTTCCACAAACGAATTCTGCAGGAGGACACCAAAGTAACTTAGCGATGCAGCCAATTTTGCTAATTTGCTCTGGGATGGGCAGGAATAAAATGATTAAGACGGATGCAATATGTACAAAGAAGGATGCATGTAAACGTGCACTTCCTCCTCCACCTTGCTTTTTTTTATTTCTTCATTAAGTTTCTCCAGCGGGCAAACTTCCAAATTGGTCGTAAAATTTTAATTTCCTGGAAATACAATATTCATCCTAGGCTTCGTTTTCCATTCAATATTTTGCCTTATTTGATACGATGCTAGTTCTAGCTATGCGTTGGTTAAGGTACAGGATTCGAATAAAGAAAGATTCAAAACTTCGTATAAAAATAAAGAAAGATATAAGACTTCGTATCCAATATCGTTTAAAGAAAACAAAATACATTTTTCCATACGTATTAATATTATTAACCACCACAAAAAAATGAAGGTTTCTTACCTGACCATCTAAAAATAACCCACTCAATCGGTACGGCGTTTATTTTCGCATTAATTGTCTCCCTTCCACAGAACTTTCAAGAAAGGCAAAGGTTTCCTTCCCCAAATTTTCCCGTATACTTTGAAGTTCCAAAAAGCTGGAGTTCTGGAGTGGAGCGGCCACTCGAAAACCAGTGAACCAATTAAATCATCGTTTTCATTAATGAAAGTTAATTCGTTACCTTTCGAAAGTCGACGCAAACGTCCAGTTGGTTGGGGTTTATGTCTGTGAAGCGAGACATAAATAAACAATTTCCGATGCAAATGCTAGCCATCTTTCGACGCTCAAATGGCTTCACGTAGCCAGTGAGTGATTTTGGAAAAATGGCTCGCAAGCATACGATGCGATATCCTCGAGGAAGGATTTATGGTTCAGTACACGAATAAACGGCGTCCCCTCTAGCATTTAGATCCAATCTGATCCGGCATATAAACTAGGGCGATTGAGATGGATCGGAGGCCATAAACATGGATTGGCCAGAAGGGATTGTGGTTTGGATAAATTAAAAAGTGATGTACTGACGTCCAGTTAATTTTACTTTTACTATACTCCCCTTCTACGTTCAGAAGCAACAGGACCGAATCCACGATGCATATTTATGAAAAGAAAATTAATTAAAAAGATATCCACCAAACGCTAGTAGTTACAATGAGAGGAAAGGATACTGACTCATTTCTCATCCCTGAAGCAGAACGTAATGCGTCGTAGGCTTTTCTCTCCGTTTTCTTTAATTTTACAAAAAATGTTACTGGTCACTTTCAAACCTGATTACGAATCCCGCCGGAAGAGCCAAAAGGAAAAAAATACAAAAATTCTCTAACATATCGTGATTCATCCCTAGCTTAGCGTAAATCCGGTCATTTTTGTGTATTGTTAGTTAACGCGGTAAGGCTATCAAGCTCATAAATAATAAATCACATCGGTCGGATGTTTTGGAAAGATTTATGCCAAGCAAGAAGTTATGGAAAAATTATGGAACAAAGTCCTCAATCATCGCTGCAATCAAACTTTTGTGTGTCTTCTAAGAAGGAAATTGTACTGCTTAATGTTATAAATTCTCCACCTATAAAAATTCAAGACAATAAAACCAAAACCAGAACACATATTTTCCGAATAGGATCAAATGTCGCCATACATGAAGGATTTATATTTGGAATGAAAAGGATAACCATGAGCACGTGACGAATTTACCGGAAATAGCCACAATATGACACGAGGACAGTCTGTCCAAATGGAACACGAATTTTGAAGAGGAAAGCGGTGATTGATAATGGTTGCGGCCAAAGGAAATTGCCATCAGCCTGCCGATGGTGGTGTCGATGTCAAATCCCTAAGCCCTCATTCACGTCCGCTATATTTCCACCACTTGGAGATCCATCAAGCGACTTTGGTTCGTCGGTCACGCTGGTCATTACATTCCAATCACGCGGCAAATGGCCAACCGGAAAAGCGAACCAAAAGGTCGCAATTGTCCACAAACAAACGGACCTCAAAAGTACCGACGCTTGGATGACCTTAACCCTATAGCCAGAGCCTCTAAGCCTAGTCGGGTTGGCGCTCGTTGTAAATGTCTCTGGTACGGGAGGATAATGATGCTTACGATACTCTTAGATTTCTCATGGAGACGCCTGGTGGCTCATTACGTGTGCCGTGGACTTAGTGTTTCTCTTCGCCATCCAGTACAGGATGTTTTACTGTTCACATGCCATACGTAATAATGAATTTGTTTCCATTGCTCAAGAAATACAATACCTCCCTCGGTTCCTCCCGTCGATTGGCCTTTGATTGTATCTCTGTGAAGGCAAAAGTAGGACACTTGGCTTTGTTTCGCTTGTCTCTACAACATAGGCCTGAGTTCTTGATCTGAAGCTCGATAGCTAGAAGCTTCTCTAGCAGAAAAGGACGAATTTTGGTATTGCAAGCACGAATCACGTCTCTTGAGACACTAAATAAGAGGCGTCTAATTTCTGCAAAGAGGATTTTTATTGCCCAATCTAGTGTATATACACGCCCAGTATCATCATCAGTAACATCAGCAGCAGTAATAATTGCTATCGCTTGCGTCGACTTCCTATTAGGAACCTTTATTCAACTCTACTTAGCTAGCTCAATCCTTAGCCCACCTCTATCCAGTCTATGCCTTTTAGGTTTAATTTTTCACCAAACGAGCGCACAGATTCCAAGCACAGAGATACACAAATTCAACTCTTTTCCGCTCAGAGAGTCGTTTTGTGGTTTCTCGAATGGTATTTTTGGTTTAAATAAAATCCCCATAACTCACACGAACTCTTGCGTGCTGTAAATTAAAACGATTGTGAAGAAGGAGAAATGCAGTATAGTTGCTGTGTTGCATTTGAACAAGTGTGGTTCACATAAACTAGAGCGATAGTTAACTCCTTCTAGCCAAGGAATGCACTGACCTTTTTTATGGATAGGAAACCTTTCTTAGGCATCAGGTCCCCTTCAGAAATGCACTGGCTGGGAATACGAATTTTTGTGGTAAGATTTATTATTTGGTACTCGACATTTCCGTTTTATGCTTGAAAATATATTACATTTGTACCAAATTTTCCCAGGTCTAAAATTGAATTTGAAAAGTGAAGTTAAATCATGAATTTTAACCACAATGTATTCTGCGAATCGGTTTATGTGACCCACCGATTAAAGATAATTTTGCGCATTCCGCAATTGAGCAAACAATTTCAAGGAAATGCTGTTATGCATTGTGATCATACGGGAGTGCTGCATCAAAGATTGCCTGAATTGTTGTAATCTCTTCATTTGACAATATTAAGAGTATAAATTTGCACAGTAAATTTTTTAATCAATAAAACGGCTATGCTCTCCAACGTATGGCAATAAAACTTTAAGTCTTTTAAAATGACGAGAGGCATTTAAAGAAGATAGTTTCATTTCGAATCAATTCTGAAAATTCAAGTATGTCCACAAGGTAAGTCGGTTGCAAAACTACCCTAGGTTAAAGGTACCTTTCGTAGTTAAAATTTGATGGTCCGAACCAAAAATAGTACCAGCACTAACCGTTTCTAGGTGACAATATAAATCCACCTTCGCGGTCATGGCGTATCCAGATCGAAAATCGAAAGTTCCTCCAAAGTCTGAACGCTTTTATGAAAATTCACCAGTTGTTCCGTTTCTACCTTTCTCCCCATTAACCGGAAAACTGTGCTATAGACACAAAAACGCAATCCCGGAGAACTTGTACCTACCTCGCTTTGAATGGAAAATGAAGTTAACGGAGCCTTTACTGCGGTGGTGAAGCGTGACCCGGGTGTGTGCCTTTTCACTTGAAGCCGCGTGACGACCTGTGAGATTTAGGACCATTTATCAACCGGAACTCTCAAGTACGTGCCTAAGGCGTCACAGTTCAGTCGGTTGCCGTCATTTTCACTGTAAGTCATTCGTATCCATCTGTAAATTCGTGTCGCCAGGCAGAACCCCGAGGGTTCATTGGGGTTTTGGTGTTAGAGAAGACGGTCTGCTTAGTTTATTCGGGTGATTTGACTTAATTTTATCAACACCAAAGCACTCAAAGTGTAACCAGTCGAATTTGCAAGGGGAACTGGGTGTAGGAACATCAAAGCGAACAAGGCGAGCATACATTTTCTGCTGGTCCGGTGCTTATTATTCTCCCGAAACGTGGCAAAATATTATTCTTTTTCCCGGTTATTAAGCTTATACCCTTTTTAAGGGCGAGAAAGTTGCGATAAGTGGTAAATTTATACTCACAAAATCATTCGTAATTCCTGCTTCAACAACGAATAATACATTCTTTAAACAAGCAACCCTAATGAAAAGACATTAAAATTAAATCGTTCCACTTGAATTGCTATGCCACTTTTGATTGATACAGGATTTGTTTGTACAATATGGAAATTATTGATTATGTTCCAAGGTTTTCTTCTCCCTGCGATCCAAATTTTAGCTGTACCTTAAGGTTTTCTCCTTCTCTTCTACCACCATAAACATGTTAACTTGGTACACGATTTTCCAACTCTTGGTAAGAAGCGCTGTCAATTGTGTCAACAAATGATTTTCCCATTTCACGCCACCTCAGGCGTGAGTGGTTTGGGTTTTTGGCTGGCGACCACGTTCTGCAACGCGTTACCTATGTTTCAATTTTTAACATTGTATCTCGATGGAAGATTCTTCCTTCGCTTGTATGAACGTCTTGTCATATTTCGGAATCACCGAAGAAGCGAAGAACATGGGATAAGGCAACTTTTCCCCACCGCGCGGAGAGGTATAATGAATTTTTCCAGCGCGACATATCGTTTCCCGCTTTTTCCTAACCTCCAACAGGAAAAGTTTACGGCAGAGTTATTGCTTCCGGTACGTCGTTTGTTCGTAGTGCTATGTTTTGTGGTGGGAACTTCCTACGAACGACGAAGGAGAAACCAACAAGAATCCAAACCATGGTTTGAATCCTCTGCCAGTTTGATTGACAGGGTCTTTGCGGGATTTCTCTTTGGTAACGAGGAGTGAAAATAAATACATAGTGTGGAAGTACTTCTTTATATATTAAACAAATGTATTCAAATAAAGAGGGAATTTAAATTCATTACCATATTGAACTAAAAGCGTTCGAATTCAATTGATTTCCCGTCTAATATATTCAGTTTGGTAACTTATTTCATCTAGGATCTTTCAAGTCGAATTTACAACATATTCCATAATCACAATAACAGAATGTGCAACCACCTCGCGAATTGAATCGCTTTCATACTTTACCTAGATTCAATTGCCTGAAGTCATGATGCAATTTGCTTTGAGTAGATTAACCCTTAGTACATTGAAGAAGAGAAGAAATCACCTCCACTGCCTTCTTGTAATAAAGGACGCGTTAAATCATACGCCGGAAGTAAGCCGTCGAGTTAGTTGCCAGCAGCAGGAAGTAAATACCAGGTTCTACCACAGAGTTGCAAACTGACATCCAGCATTTACTGCTGAACATTTACTTTACCCGGTGAGTTACAAAGTAATGGCATAGTATGTAGAAATTATTTTTTTGCCTTTAGGAAAATCACATAAATAGTTTAATGATCCTTATGTTTGCTAAACGAAGATTTTATTCCCATTGAGTTGAGAAATTAACAAAAGAAATAAGGTATTAACGAGGTCATACATAAAAACCAGTTTGAAATGTTTTTTTTATGATATGAGTATTTCCATTGTAAGTAACAATTGAATTTCAATCATTACTTAACAAATACTGCTAACTTAACAAATCATAATCACTTAACAAATACTTGCCTAGGATATGAAATTAATATAAAGGTATTAGAATACAACTAATCTAGTAAATTTTTCTTGTTAATAAAATGATTCAGTATAAAACAAGGCACTCGATGGCCAAGGCTTCAAGAAACATCGAATCCAGAACAAAAAAAGTACTTCCCTCCACCGTGAAAAGCAATTTCGTGATGGCTGAGCGTGCGAAAATAAGGCAAATTCTATTAATTTTATTACCATACAAATGAAATAAAACAAAAATAAAACAGATCGAAATTCGATAGCCCGCCAATCGATGGCTGGGGAGGGAGTCTACCAGTTTCGACACCAATTGACGCCAAAAAAGCGGTGTTCAACACGATTATATTATCCGCTCGACAAAAGTTTCTGTGATGGTGGGCAGGATATGTGTTTGTATCCGTGTTTTGTGGCTGGAAACGAAAAAAATCTGGCTGGTTTGTGGAAATCGAATCCAGAACAAGGGGTGAAACAGCTGAAATGGTGTGAGTCAAAAAAAACGTGCAGAAAACACGTAAAGAAACAAAAATGTATACAACACGCTACCGCTGATTGGTCTCCCATCGAAAGACGCCGGAAGTGATGTTTGTGAGAAGGATTTCTGGCAACCGATAGCAATGCCTGAAAGCGGAAAAGTCCAAAAAAGTGGGACTATAATGGAAATGCAATCGAATGATAACACGCGATCAAATCTATCCATTGTTCATCCCTGTTTTTGAAGCAGACAAGATGAACTTTAAGTGAATTTTATTTTTCCTCCAACCTTAAGACTCGATTTCTGGGACAACACCACAAAGTCGTAAATAGTTTCACCACAACAGTTAACGTTCATTTTTCGAACAACCAAGTTCTTCTGCAACTTGATGGGATACACACGCTTTACTGACCATTTAAATGACTTCTGCTGGAAGCGCAGTGGGAAAATATTTTTATTACTGCGACACGTCAGTGCAGCATCTGCTCTTATGCACTGCTGTACGACAACATCTGAATGAAGCTTCTGTTATTTCAACCATCCAAGGTAATATTTAACAGCATCGAATTTTTAATATTTTTTATATTTGTCAAGCAATAATTTCATTTCCTTTAACAATTTTAAACACTGTTTATTTTAGTTTATTATTCAATTCACTTGAAGTTTTTCAAGATTCATCCGACCTTAAAGCAGTGAAGTTAAGTGTGGTTGGATAGAGTGACGCTGTCAAATTTACGATCTCGTAAAAGGTAACATATTGAAAACATTTTTTTAAAAACTTCTTCAACATTCGATACCTGATGGCAGCGAATTGAGTTTCCCATAAAAATGCAGCAAAACTTTCAATCCCAGCACCACATGAAGAAGGAATTTTTCCCGAAACTTCCTGAAACCAAGAAGACCCGTCGGGTTCACCTTGGCCTATTTTCAGGTTCTTTTCCAGAGACTGGATGTAATCAAATATTATGCCCACTCGCATAGCCTCCCTTTTCTGCATAGTTCCTACTCATCGACAGCTGACGCGCGTCAACACAGCGTAACGATGTGAAAATATGAAATGTAAATTTTCCAAACACATTTGTTTGAACGAAATGCCGCTTTTCGGGTGACTCCTAAGTTGATTGCTTCGATTTGTTTTCCCAATGCTGCATGTGCTTCGGTCGATTTGATTTGATTGATTCCTGAAGATGGCGTTTGAAACTTAAATCGCAAAAAATTCATATTTTGGAGGTGAATAAATAAAAGAACGCCTGGCAGAAGCGGTATTATGAGTACTTTTCCTTGGGATTTCAACATACTTCTGAAACCGAAAAAAGCCTAAAACCAGTTCAGCTGAAAATGCCAAACATATCGAAAACAAATCGTTATTGCTTTGTTCTAGAATAAACAAACATTGTATGAACATATTTTCAGTTAAGGAGTGCTATAAAAATGCTTGCATTTCTGGTAATTGCCACAAATATCGTCCTTAATCCGTTTCGATCGTATGTGGCGAGGAAAGCCATAAAATCGATTCAGAAAAATTAAATCATCCACAAAAGTGTCCCCTATCTTCGCAATATGGCCATTAAAGTGATCCACCATGTCCCGGATTTATATATATTGCCTTCGGTTGGTAATGTTTATGTTTCAATGGAAAACTTCTTTCCCGGATTTTGCCAATTCTAAAAAACGTTTTCACTTTGCGTTGGTGGGAAACCCGACATATCCATTTTTATTATCACTTCACGCCTTTCGTCTTTACGCTTCCCTCGGATATCCCTTGTGGGGACAAAGCGACATCCGACCGGCTCGTAATGTTCGATCGACATATTCCAAATCGCCATTTCGCCAACAACCGTTCCCAAACACCATCCAGCTGAAGTTGTGTGATACCGGAACTTCGCTTTTGAATCGATTCCGATCTGACATGGTGCTGGCCTCGACGTGCCCTTTTTAATGGCTGGGTGTGAGAAGGTCGCCGCCATCCAGAACACCCTCTAACCACTCTTTCCACGGTGCACACATCCACATGACATTTACAGCTGCTAAAACCGGGAACTGCTCAGAGTTTGGAACAACTTTGGATTGAAGCTAAAATAACCCCGGGCCATAAATTTATCTTTCTGTTTCGGTCACCACAGATCCTGGGTGTCAAGTGCTGGATCCATTCACCGAAGGTTCTGGGAAGCGGCATCCTTTTCCATCCTCACTCTTTAGACACCGATTTTCCCGTAGTTCAACTAGGCTGAACATGAACAGATCCAATTGACAATGGTGATTTCTTTTGTCGGCTATGGTTGATTTTTCTCTCCCTCTCTCTTTCGCGTTTCCGCCAACCGCGACTGCTTCAGACCGCAACACAACACGACGTCCTAAGTGAAAGCCCACCCCGAGTACAGATGTTCGACTGTCAACAAATTTATTTAGAATTTATGTCCCTCCGAGGTTACACACATGTTTGTTGGTTGGAGCCTTTTTCCCGCAAAGGATCGCCGCCTCCACCGGAATTGAATAGCTCTTTCAGTCACTCCAGAGCGTGGATGAGTTATGGTTACATCCGGTTGGACTGGGAATATCCTACCAGTGCGCTGGTGTCGAAGCGTCAAAACATTCCGGTTCGTTCGATTTCCATCATAGCATTGTGTTGGCGGGTGTAAAATGGCATACACTGACTTTCAAATGAACACTGCTTGTTCCAGAACAACACCGCCAGGAGCCGTCAAATGGCTCGGAAAACCACAATTCTGTGAAAAGGGTGTCTGAATGCAGCTGATGCAGTTTCGCGGTTGAACTTCACTCTCCAAGAGATCTGATCACATTTTAATGGAAGCTGTATGAAACAGGTTCAGTTGTAGACGGAAATGTTGCAAATCAGAAACGGCAAGAGTGACAATAAACACCCAAGTCAATTAAGGTCTTTTTTAAATGTTTTTTAAGTTGAAACATGCAACCCAAGAGCAAGAAAAATAAAATGAAAGAAATATGGCTTTCATAGAAAAATTTGAACTATGTTTTCCTCTTTTCATCACTGCTAATCTGAACCATTCTATGTTCATTCAAATAAAATAAGAACATACCAACACGCAGTGGTCAAAAAATAAACAAGCATACCAAACCGAACTCCCTTGAGTGGATGAAAATCCATCATAAGCGATTAGTGGCGATATTGTGGTGTAGTCTATGTGTCACGTGTGGTGATTCAGTGGGTTTTATTTGATTTGCGTGTCAATCGTGGCCTCCGCCTACGACAGACTTTATTGATGAAAATGTTTTATTTAAAGTAACCACTAAAACATGCTGGGTAATCGGATTGTTGAACTAACTTTGCATGGCATAAAAACTGAGAAAATAAATCGAGTTAAAATAATTGAAGACTGAATCACGTTCATGTAACTACAACTTTTTTAGATGAATTTAATGGACGGTCCACGGCCAGCGAAGGAAAAATAAAATACAAAATCGAAAACTTTTATCAACATCGAATGCAAAGTAAAGGCAGCTCAAAGTCATCGAAGGTATAAATTTTCAATAAAAGTGTTGATGATTTATTGGCTTGCCCAAGTTGCGACAGGGAAAGATTGGAAATATGATGAATCGCGAGCGTCGAGGGCGTTCGTTGGCAGTTTTGGTTTCGAGGGTTTTTTTATTCGTGTGTTTCGCCTAGTTTTTTACTTCTTCTGTTCACTTTCGTTACTCTTTTGCCCTTCTTTTGCCGATATTTATATTTTCCAACTCGTTGGTTGGGACGAAGATGCTCTGCACTGCTTGTTTATGACCGACACCTAACCTCAACGCTAGCGTCTAGAAACGGCTGAATGCCATGCCATGCCATGAAGGCACCATTTCGTGTGGGAAGAATTCGCGAATGAAGGATGATCACGGGGTTCGAGTTCGCGTGAAGATTTTCCATTGCCATCCTGTACCTTGTTCAAATACCTCGTTGTCAGGATTGGGTTCAGTAGAAGGAAAGTTTGGATACATCTCGCGCCTTGATCGGAACTGATCGAAGCTAACCGATCCACAGCCTTTAGCTTGCATTTTCTTAGAAGCAGACGGGAAGGAAGATACAAAATAAAAAAAAAAACTTTAACGCGGCCACAAATTGTTGATGCGAAAAGGCGAAGCGGAAACTGCTGCCGAAGTCATGTTTTCCGGTCGAATAAAATTGATTGAATTCATAACTTTGCATCTTCCTTCCGTCCGAGACAAGATTCACTGGCAATGTTGCATAAAACAACAAGGCAGAATAGTGTACAAAAAGCAGACTGATTTTTTTGGGGCGTATGCGTTTTTTTCACGCATTTTAGTTTTTAACCTTACCGATTCCACATCGATCAGTTATTGCAAATACAATCTATACGCTTCTGAAAGAAAATGAAAAAGGGATCTACAATAAGTTTCTAGCCGAAGTCATATTCCTGACAGCAATTTTATGCCATGCGTTGTAGTATGAAAACAGTAGCCACCGTTTTGTAAAAAATATTAAGGATCTTTTTTATGACTTAACTTCGACATAGTATGTTGATAGGTTTGAACTGTTTCCGTTATGCTTGAGGCATTTGGAGCAAAGAATGAGCGAAGATATGAAACATAAAACATTTTAGATCTTTGCAATCGTTTTTAAAGAAACAAACCCTAGTAGTTACGTCAAGCCCATAAAATCCACACCTTGCTTTGAACGAATCTTATCTCAGCTCACTTCCAAAACCCGATATTTGTCATAACCTTGATTTAATGCAGATTGTCTTACGGAAAGTGCTTTGCTGATATGCTGTTTAACTACGTTATCTGGAAAGAGATAAGAACGTTTTAAAGGGAAGGGTGGGCGGATTATCCGGTGGTCTGGCAACTTGCAACTGATATAATCCAATGAATATCAGGTTGCTTCACAAATGGTTTTCAGCAATCATGAGTCAAAGAGAACTTGTCGGATTAATTATTAATTGTCGGAAATTAACACAAAATTTAAAATTGATTAATAATTCAAATTTTTTTTATGCTTAATCAACCAAATGGGATACAAATTCCCGGATATATAAGCATTATGTATAATTCCCTAGACTCAAACCAGGTATTATAAGCGTTTTACATATGTTCGATTAACCATTGAATTTGATTATCCTGGTACCTACCGGTCCCGATAACCCCGGATAATCGACGTTCACCTGTAGTTTCAAATTTATCTATCGAACATTGATATCATATCTTAAATCGATGGCTAATTAATTTAGTCAAGCGCTGAAAATTACTCA